>JAQFYB010000946.1:0-40067 GCA_034694085.1 Pogonognathellus longicornis
ATTTAGCTTGCTAACGCACGAGTAAAAGTGTCTTAGGAAGAAAAATGAAATAATCCTAGAATTGCTACTTCCCTAATGCTTCATAGTATGTAGAGAGACTACGAGAGACTATATTTATCTAAGGCACGCAATTGTATTTTTATTAAAAACTTATATTAAATGAATGTCTCTCCGAGATTCACCGAATAAAACTGGTTTAGTTCCAAAAGTGCTCCATGAAAAGTGGATTAAAGACATTAAAGAGTTACATAACTATTTATAGCACTTAGAATCATATTGCGTGTTAGCTGACAGTCTCAGTCTCACAGTACTAATGGACTTACTACCTAGCAAAGATAAATCAAATTAGAGCTATTTTTGGAGTTATAACTAGCACATCACATTTTTTCCACGACTCATTCTAAATAATATTTGAAATCTCATATAGAACAAGGACATCCTGTTTGTATACCTATGTACTGTATGTACATAATGCATACCTACTTATACAAACTATAATTGCATTCGCCTGTTTGTAGCACTTTGATAAACTAAAACTGACAAACTCACTCAGAAAACTCAGAATCGCAATCGCTATTCTAATGGTGTCACATTAGATGATACTAATGACTTCAAAAATATAAAAGCATTGAATATCAAAGGAAGTGTCATAATGAATATAAAGATGAACGTACAATGGAATACAATCAACACCCATGCAAATGACAATCGAAACTAGGCTTGCTATACTTTGCATGTTTCAAATGGTAGTGTCTGTTATACTATAGCAAACCAGGCTGGATACACAATTAGTTTTTGCATCGTTTTTTGTCTCATTTATTATACAAGTACAGATAGTATAGGATACAAGTACATGGTGCTTTGTTAGTCCTATAGTGCTTCCCTACTCTACCTATAATTTTAAGTGAGGCTGAAAGGTCAATAGAAAAAGCCCATGATCCGAAGACTCTTCTGATGTAGTGATGATTGTAGTATAATTCGGTAACTGCAAGCACTAAATTATAAAAACAGCATCCATTTCATTAATATCTTTAGTCCTATCTGTCTTAAGGAATTATTGGTACAATATTTACTCATAGTCTCAACTTCGTCCAATTAGCAATTGTGTGAAGTCAGCTTTTCTACTTAACTTCTGTGCTACGTTCTATGCATCACTGAATCATTTTAATTGTATCCATCCATGTCCTGACAATCTTATTTGCTTAACCATTAACAGTTATGTGTTTGTAACATTTGAATGTGTATTACACTATAATATTAATGATCATTTCTCACCAAACAATTTATGCAATGCTTTGTGATAGGAACCAGCATCATTAATTATTATGATTTTGTCTCATTATTGCAGACTTGTTTAAATTATGCATATAAAATATGGTCTCAACTCAAGTGAACTACTTATAGGTATATATCTCAGAAATGCATATAAGGTTACATCTATTCAAGCAAACCTTTGTGCATGGATTGTTGAAGTGTCAGATTCCTATCGATCGAAATAATCCCATTATGTCCCGGTAGTCTCAACTCCCAATCTCAACCTTTTAGGAAAATAGTCTAGAACACTCCAGAATTCTTAGATCGATCTAAGCGTAAAATAGGGCATTTATTTGCTCTATGTGACCAGTCCTTAAAATGATTGAGATTGAAGGTATATTGAGTTGTAACAGATTATTATGCTTTGTGTATAGGTAAGTGATTTGTGATTATACTGTATGCTTTTTAAAGATGAAAGAACAGCAGCATTATTTAAGAATAATCAAAGAAAAGTAATAAATAATCAACATTTTATTACGATTTATGAACATACCTTGTCAACAACGCAACTTCATCTAAATCTAACGCTTTCTGTATTGCAACACTACAATAAGGAACAAAAACACTAGTTATATACATATCAAATCTACAAACATTCAAAACATGGGAAGCTAAGTAGTACACGCATCTTCCCCACCAACAACCGATTCCTCCACGTAGCTCCCTATATAAATGTGTAGAATGCAGGTATTGTTTGTAACTAAATGTAACAGTGTAAGAATTACAATTATTCATATATTATATAGTCACAATGTAATTTAGCATCACAGAAGGCGAGACTTATGACTCCGAAATATAAAAAAAGCATTCTAAATTAAAGGATATACTGTGTAAAACAAAACCGAAAACAACAATCACTACAATAATTGTAGTTGCGACATTGTACGTGGGCTACTGCAGGTCCCAGATGCGTTTCAATGAATTTAACGTTGCCTATACACTTCGAAATATTCAGATATTCAATCCTAGAGTTTTAACTTTAAGTAACAACATGATAGGTGTAACGTTGGGTTAATTTTTAAACACTAGGTAGGCCACAATCGGCAATCGAATGAGGGAAGAGAAGACGAGGATACATTTTGACTATTCAATCGAATTTTTGGCTTTAGCTTTTATTTTTTGCGCTGTGGCATTTCTAAGTGTTGAGCTTCGTAAAATACAAGATTCAGCACGAGCTGCAGATTCTGCATCTTTTACCCGCTTTGCAATCATTCTAGCTTCCATGCAAATTCTTTCAGCTTCATCGTATTCACCCTTTTGCATATATAAACTCCCTGTGTTTACTCGAATGGCGGCTTGTAAATATTTATGTTTTTCTTCCGCAATTTTGTTACACTCCTGAAGCTTTTCAATTGCCCCATCAATATCACCTTCTAAAGCTAGCATTGTGGCGAGGTCACTAGCAATTGCTACAGCCTGAAAATTAAAAAAAGTTTAACAGCACTAAGTGAAAGTTACAAACTTATGTAAGCAAATCAGACAAACTTAGGTAATTCATTTTTAGTGCTAACCTGCTGAGAATCTGCGCCTACAGCCATTGATGCATATTTATAAGCTTCTTTCGCACAACTTTGAGCTTTCCGAACAACCTTTTGTTCAATTTTATCAGACGTCCCACAACTTAGATACATTTGCGATAAACTTTGAATAGCCCAGGCAGCTAAAAGCAACGTATCTTCGTCATCGACCCCTTGCTTCTCAATCTAAACATAATTACCATATCGTTACAATAATGTTTTGATGTATTCAGTGATTCTGTATTGAAAAACACGCCGGCGATGTTACAGTAAACAAAAGCAAATACAACATCATAGCTATAAGACTACGACTGAAACAGTAAACATAATTTTTGTAAGTTGTTTAAAATAACACATAATATAACATTTTTACCTTTTCACGTTGTGCATCAGCACAGTATTCAAAGCCCGCTATGGATTCTTTGTGTTTGCCATTTTTCGCATAAATGAGAGCAAGTTTTATACTAATCTCAATAATTGTATTATCATTTGGAGGAACGTTTTGATGATGAATAAGACGTTGCGTGACACTCTTAAAGAGTTTCTCTGCTTTGTCTAGCTCTTCCTTCTGAAAAGACAAATTAGCTTGAATGTCCAGAATTTGAGTCTTGGCTTGCTCTAAATTTTCTTGATCGCTCAACTGCCATGATTTTGATAAATGTCCCTCAGCTTTAGTAAGATTCCCCTCCTACAATCACCAGTAAATTAAAAAGGGCTATTAAATAGAAACATTATTAGTTTAAGTATAATTCAATTTCACAGTATTTTTCACACCTGTATGGCCAGTATAGCTCTTTTAATCTCCATTAGTACTTGTTCTTCGATAGTTAGTTCTTTTTTCTTTTCAAAAATGCCCATAAATCCTGCCGAGAATCCGCCCAGCCCCAAAATTGCTCCGGCTGCACCAAAACATGTCTTTTTTTGAAAAAAACTTTGCTGAGATTTGCATCTTCTAAATTGTGCTTTATGAAGTCTGTATGCTGTTCTGCAAAATATATTAATATCACGAATACTACAACTATTTGACGTTTCCACCGAGTGACTATGGACAAAACGAAAAGATTCTAACTCCAGTCGACGTGCCGTTGACATTGACTCTAATAATCTTCTAGGTACTAAATTCTGGCCAGCTGACGGCGTAAACAACCCCGAACCTACAAACGAAAGGTTGAGGAATCTGGGGAACATATTTACTAACTAGTTCAAATTACCCTTTGTCAAAATATTCGAAATCCTAAATTATAAAACCGGAAACCGATAAAAGTCTGTTCGGTCCGGGTCAGATTCACTTACAAAGTGGGCGCCATGGGAATGTGGCGCTCATACAGACATTTCAAATGCTTCAATACTCCTATTGCTTTCTCCGAATTCTCCATTCTCTAACAATAAACCCCGGCAAAAGACTTTCACTCGCGTGTCCCTCTCACAGCAGATTGGAATTATCTTCTTTCCGTTTATTATCCGGGTGAGTTATTTTTTGAAGCTTTCGTAATTCATAATTTATTGCTGAATCTGAATTTAGATATTGGGTGGAGGGGATTTTAATGTCTGGTTGTTTTTTGGGTGAAATATATTATTTACATCTTTAGTAACAAGGAATCATAATGTATTTTTAGTTTAATAATATTATGTATTGTTTTTTAGGTGAACTGAGTGTAATTATTGTATGTCCAGGTTTTCTCAATCTTCAGTCGTCTAGTGTCCAGTTCCAGTTCCTTTAAAACTAAAAGGAATTCGGGAACAATATCGTGTATGTCGTTTGTGCAAAATTGAAGAAAAATAATATTATCTTATCTGCAATGCCGTTGTATCCGAAAAATTGTAAAGTTTCTGGAAAGAGAACCTCTAATCCCAAGTCTAGCAACATGGACACGTAAATAAAATTATTTAGCATTTAATTGCATGAAAACTTTAAACAATGTCGTAAACGACATTTCAATAAATATTATGGTATTTGGTATTTCATATTTAGACATGTACAAAATTGAAATAATTGTTTCCCCGTTAAAGGCATTCGACTACTGTTAGACGATATTTGAGATATTTTCATTAATTAGTTGTCAGATTACTCTGTATATTTGACAAATTCATCTGCCTCAAAGGAAGCAATGTTAAGTTATTTTTCGAAGTACATGAAATGAACTATTTTAATATTCTTGTTTGAAATATTTATGCCCAGTTCATATAAAGCCAAGTGTGAATCAAAATCGTCTAAAAACTTTGTATTGGACAAGGTCCAGAATCCAACTGAATCAGTTATAAACGTTGACCAGTCGTCAAATGTCACTAGAGGCAGATATCCCGTACTTTCTTCACATCGTCCCATTCCCATTACTCCCCTTAATAATGGTAGTGCCCATTCACCTGAAGGAATAAAAGCCCTTAGAGCTTATGCCGAACTAAGACAATCGGCTACATCTTTGTACCCAAGCACCTCCAAAACTTCGGTGTTTCTACAACAAAAACATAATCCAGAGGATTTACAAATAACATCTGGAAGTCCCTACATACACATGATTATGACAAATCCGCCTGACACTTTCAAAACTAAAGGCCATGGCCATACTGGTTTTGTAGACTCCGTGTTTGGAAATGGTATTTGATAAAATATAAATCGTTTTGTCACTATGACCCTGTCCTGTCTTTGAAGTAAGGACGGTTTTTATATAAGTTGTATTTAGGAATGAATTTAGTTCAATTATAAATGCAGTTCATTGTCATCATTAAAACTTGTTCTAGAAACAAAGTCTAGTCAAACAAAAGATCTTTTGAAGAATCAACTTCTCTTACATCAACGTTCATCTTACTCAGAATTTAATCCTGTCATTCGAGAAATTCGAGATGTATCTGACTCAGGAACGTCAGGAAGCACAACTAGTGACACTATGTCAAGTGAAAATGCTTCGCCATATTCTAGTGAAAGATCAGGCCAAATCTTTGAAAAGGCAATGACAGATTCTGGCATCGCCGAGAGAATGAACCAACTTAGCTTCCTACTAAAACAAAGAAACTCGGAATTTGAATTAATGAAAAAGGAAATGCATAGTATTAGAGCTATCGCAGAAGAAAGCTCAAAAGAAGCCAATTTATCAAAAAAGTTGCTTCAAAACTTGAAAGTGAAAGTTAAGTCTTTGGAAGATCAAATTGATATTCTCGAAGTAGGTTTTTAGTATTTTTTAAGTGTTCATACAACTCTTAGTTAGTATTGAGACTTTTTTATACTTAACTTCAAAATATTATATCTGGAAAATTACTAAAATATAGCGATATTATATATTTTAAAAAAGTATTTATCATGTTGATATTTTCTCCACGTTCTTCCGTTTCGTACTTTCTCCTTGCAGGACAAAGTTTGTAGCCAAGAGAATGAAATATTAGAACATCTTGTGACAAAAATTGAAGAAAGTACTATGAGAAATTCTTCTTCTGCAGAATCCCTAACATCTATCACTGATGTTAAAGAAATTGAACAACCTTTGAAACAAGGCATTTTTAGTATCAATTTTGACAAAATTCTTACCAATATTGGGGATTTAAATCGAAGAATGGATAAAATGCAGTCTATGCAACTCATTTACACCAACGATAAATCTGGTGCTACATTTAAGGTTGATATTGTGCAAATATATCAAAAATCCTTGATTTAGTTTAGTAAACTAACTCAATACATACAATAGGTATTCATTCATGTTAAAAAATATCCACAGCTAGCTACTCCTGTTGCATTAATTTTGTACAAAAATGGAATCGTTTTGGGTGATACTGGATTTCGCAGCTTCACTGTAGACTCAGCCAAGCAAGTACTCCTTGACATTTGTAAAGGATATTTTCCATCAGAGCTTTACACACAGCATCCTAATGGAATATTTATAAATGTAAAACTTATAGATTTAGTTAAAGCACTAAAAGCCTTTGATAAATGTCAGAAAAATACAAATTAAGTATTGTGTCATATGAAATCCTTAAAGGTCACGGATAAAAGAGGAGTTGAGTTCAAAACTAATAACTTGTACGGTGGACCCGGATTTAAACTGTGTGCCGTGACCAAAGTTCCCAATCTTCCTTTAGAATCAAGCATTGATTTAAGAGCAAACAAACCCGATACTGTGTAATTAAACCTTATATGCAAAATGATCATTGGTTACTTTTGTGAACCAAGTACCCGTGTAGGTACTTGTGTATTTTTCAGTGGCCAACAATTCCTATTTTTTTCCTTTACATGTAAAGCTCCTCTGTGGAATCTTTGGATTTCTCAGGCCAACCACGCTTTAAACTCGTCCAATTACCTGATCTCTTTGGAAAATCAGTTGAAAAACTAAATGATAAAATAATAGTATTGAAATTGAAGCACATCAGCAGTGGTGAAACAAAATACAAATGAATTAAAGTGAATCTCAAAATATATTGGTTTTGACAATATATTTACAATTAATATTTGTTGATTTCAGATGGAGGATATAAGATGAGAGTATCTGTGTTGACCACGGTTGAAGAAATAATCACACATTTGGCCCACTTTATTGAGAACGACGTAGTTAAGGAAGAGACGCCCCGGCCCGAAAACAGGTCGTCTAGCAAAATCAGTTTGATCAGCTCCATACCATTTGGGATACTCTCTATGCCGCATGTGTCCTTGAAAGAATACGGGATACAGCAAAATACATTGCTTTACTTTAACAAAACCCCAGTTTATTAGTGTCGTATCGGATGAAGGGAACTTGAAAATGATTCTGAGATTTCTAAAACACAATAATTTGTAGTATAATAATGTTTAAACATTTATATGATTTGAACCATGGCAGAATATGCGGGGGCATCCGACGTATCTTTTGTAAGTAAACTGATAGCAGCATCAAAAACACTAACCAATGCAAATGCAATTAAACGTGAATATGAGCAAATATTGAAACAACTCACCATGTTTAATAATTTTGCAAATGTTCTATCAAAACCACATCAAAATAATTGCAAAAACTTGTTAACATTTACTGCAAAGGCAGTCAATGATTCAATTTTCCAAAATTGTGAAAATGTTTTGTTGAGAGTGTACAACAATTCTTCTTTCAATTTCCATCCCAAATTTTGGGAATTCTCTATTGAGTACTTTGACGGTGACAGTCGACGAATTTTGTGTTGGACACTTGAAGAATCTTTAGAGTGCGATAAATTCCATGATTTTCTTGGAAAATTCGTCTTAAGGACCAAATATGATCCTTTGAAAATTAAGATCAATTTAATATTCAGACTGGAATGGAAAGAAGAAAAATTGATAAGAATAATTCCTGTAGGGTCTCTTCTTGTAGATGTTATGTATTTTTTAAGTGCAGGTAGACTACAACCGTCAGGGTTGTCAACAAATTCTATCTCCCCTTTTATTTCTGAGTTCGATTCAATACACAAAGACATTTCCAAATTAATCTCAACAATTAAAATGTTCGAGTTCCATTTCGACTCTCAGTTAAGCGAGCTTTTCTTAAAAGAAATTTTTCTGAAGGATTGCTTTCACAGAGGCTTCGCATCTAGTTCATGTCTCATTAACAATACATCTTCAACTTCGGAAAATATTATTACCATTCCAGTTCCAGATGATAATCAAATTGGAGATTCGTCGCACAAAGAGATTTTTGTTTACTTTCATTCAGAAAAAATAACATTAATTATTTCTAAAACTGGCTCAATCATATTCAAATGTTCTAATGGAATGTTATTATTTAGTCTGAAAATGGCTATTTTTCGTAGACTCCTGACATATGACGGAATCAAAGTTGTTTGTCCAAATGACGATATGTGTGATAAATTATACGCAGTTAAATTAAAATTAGAAGCCATGAGCAGGGACAGTGATTCTATGACAGATTCATTTCCAAAGCTAATGGAATTGTATTTAGAACTTAGAGATGTTAGCGAAGCGGTGAAATTTGTTATGCTTACATCTATTGACTGAATGAGACTGGATGTGACACTGAGACGATTATTGTGTATACTTTACCATGAATTATAACAAATTTAATTTTGTATGTTATAGAATGTCATGTATTTTGTAATATTGTGTAAAAATGAAGATAATTAGTACTTGAACATTAGTTGCAAACTAAACTGTAAAGTTGCCACTTTTGTATTACTAATTCTGTGATACAGTACCTAAAATGTGTTGAGTATATTTCTAAGGACTTATGACATCAGATTTATGACGATAGAGTAATTGTAATCTGTAATGTAAAGTAATTATAAAAGTATGCAGTGTTTGGTTGATCAATGACCATTCATAACAATAACAAAGCTATACACTACATATCATAGAAGAGATACAATATTAAAGTAACTCAAACTATGCAATTAAATGTACAATTTATTTGTAATAAAAAATAACTCCCTATTTTCATACAAGGCAAAAGGGGCAAATGAGTATAATCGATTTAAACTTAGTTTATTTACACACTACATTCTTATGACAAAATTGCATAATTACATTCAGAATAATTAATTGTACACATTTACAAGAGCGTTTCATATGAGACATACACCTAATCCCATTTGTCATTCATGCGTATCGTAACTCGTCATTTACACAGTGATACAGTTAAGTTAGATATAATACTACGTGTGATATTTTTTAATTTAGATGTTTGTTTCTACAGTCATATTCTATCAGTCATTTCTAGTATACAAACGTTAGTATGTCCACAAACTATACACATGACGTTTTTAACAATATTAAATACCACTAAAATTAACCTGTCCATTACATATTGCAAATTACAAATGCTGTTACTCGTAAACGAATTGAATTACAAAAGATAAACTTTATATGGAAAATGAAATCTTACGATTAATTATCAAACAAAATTCTATGAAGTATTAATTAACTTTGACACGAAGAAACGGAAACCTGCAATTAGAGACTACATACTTTGTTTACTATTTCGGTCTACCCTACTCTAATGTTATCTGAATATTTTGTACATAGCTTCAACCGTGCAGTGCAGATAAGAAAACAAATGCAGTTATTAAAAATGAGTTTAGTTTGACTGTATAGTTCAAGACATTTATATCTCTGTGTAATTGTGTACTTATCGGTAGTAAAAATGGAGTGTGTTTTGGCAACTTAATATTTAATTTAAAATCGACTCTATACGTAGAATTTAGAAGTTCGTTCTTTTGATGCTGAAACGTATGTAGATCGCTTTAGTTTTCCGACTTCCATAAGCATTGCGTCAGAATCTAACCTCATAATTACATTGCCTGCCAAATGTTTCCCTTTCGATTTTTTTGACTTAGGGAGGGTGTTGCTGTGATGGGAGGAAGATCCGTAGCTTCCTATGCTTGCTTCGGCTTCCGATAATGCTGCGGTTGTTTTGGCCATGTCTCTCATATTTCTGTCAATAGGAATTTCTTCCGATGTTTTCTCTAAAGCAGTTACCCATTTACGTTTTTCTACAGGACTTGGAGCTGTAAAAAGCATCCACGTAGATCTGTCAGGACTGTAAACTCTCCAAGAGTTGTGCACCATGCCGAAAAATTCATCTATTACAATAACAATACAATAAGAAAATTTTCAAACCGTTCTAATAATTTTGAACATTAACTTTCGCAGGTAATTTTAGTTTCTCTTACCTTCTTCGTTGCTGTCTATATTTAGCCATACAGACTGCTCGAGATCGATTCGTCCATCAAAAACCAGCCCATTCTTCTTTATAAAATCCTGTTTCATAAAAAATAGAATTGCATGAATGGATTGTACTGTTATTGTAATATATTGCATCAGATTCGGACATTTATATTATATGAATCACGATGTATCACGTTACATTGCCAAATTTAATTTAGATCGTGTTTATGCCATTGTCATTACCTTTTTACAATAAATAAGTTCCTTATTCAAGAGGGCAACAAACACTTCCTTGTGTTTTCGTCCGTAAGTCATTCGCAGTAAATCGCCTTTTTGTAAAACCGCAGCGTTACGGTCAATCAAATCTGGCCCCTAAGAACAATCCAAATGCAATTATTACCAAAAATTACAATTATTGAAACTTAAAAACAGTTTTGCCACAGATATTTTAAGTGAGGGTTGAGCCATTATCATATTATGAGACAGAGATGCGTAAACTGTCATAACGTCCTAAGGGTATATCATGTACATGTAATTTACAGAAGGCGGATAAAACTATTCTCATTGTAATGATGCGTATCTCAGCATGATCACATTAACGCATTGAAATGAAAATGTTAGTGCACTTACATCCCAACCATCAATTGAGTTCTGTAAACGAATAATGTCTTGCAGAGCATCAAATTGTCTTTGGGTGTCATTGATCTTCATCGCCACTGCTTTCATAGTATCCAAGGCCTCCACAACCGACTCATAGTCCTCATGGGATTTCTGAATAAACACAAACATTTCCTGTCATCATTCTCGTGTTTATATTATTTATATGTCGCAACAGGGATTCCCTTTGTAATTGTACAGTTTTGAACATTTTCATAACTGTGTGTTCCACAGGTAACAGGTATCAAATATATGTAATGCAATATTTTCAAAATATAATGAAATGAAATGTAAAGTACTAACATCAGTTTGTTTGAGAAGCTCATTCAATTGAAGATGATATTGGCAAATTCTCTGAATAGGTCGCAGCAGAAAACCATGCAGAGGGAGTTTATCCATCATTTGTAGTCTTCTACATGCTTCGAAAAAGTCAGCGTATTCGACATTTTGACTTAGATTTCGCACTGTAGCCATCGATATAGGATTGTTGCAGCAGTAGTCCGAGTAGAGGTCAAATCTATCCGCCTGTAAAGTGAATAATTAAATATTCGAGTTAAAATTTTAAGCTAAAAAAGGTTTCTAAAGCAAATTCCTTACATACTAGGATATGATTGGAAGAGGAATTTACTTACGGTAAGAAAAATAATAAATAATTAATTACCCAATCGGTGAATACAGCTCCAACTGATGATCTCGATAAAGCCTCGTTATCCAATTTAGATTTGATAGCTTCAAGAAACTTTGCATGAAGTCTCAAGATTTGTTCGATATTTGAAAAAATATTTTTCACTGTTGTGTCACTAAATAAGTCTCTTCTCTCACGACACGGGAACAAAAATCCCTGAACAATGTCATTAAGAGTTTTGACGTAATTTGTTTCCGTTGCAATGATCTCTTTGACAACTTTACTCCGAATGCTATTATCATCACTAGCACTGGAGTGGCCACTAGTACTTCCACTGCTACTCCCACTGCTACTGGAAGCTGAGGATGAACAATCCACCTCTAAATTGCGCATTTTTGAGTTTGAGGATTTTTTATCTTTGGCAGTGGATTGATTTTTCTTGCGAGAGTACTTATGTGGAAGTGAATGGTAATAGGCAGTGCTATCCGATCCTTCACAGAATCCTCCTTCATCGTCGTCTTCGTAGTCATCCACTTCAGCTTCATCGTTTGAAATGAAGCCATCGTCATCGAGTTTGGCATCTAGAAGGTCTTCGTAGGATGTGGTGGTGGTGCTGGCGATAGATAAAAGTTTGGGGTTTTTGCGGAATTGAGAAGTACCCCATACGTGATCGGGGATTTCGACTAGGGACAACTTGGCCATACTAGGAGAGCAATTGCTATTCGGATTAGAGGAAATGGGAACTCGACTAGAAGAATGGGATGTCTCAATGAAATCAGAGCGAATTCGGCGCAACTTGCTCTTTCCCAATTTTGGCTCATCAATCATTCCAATCCCTGAATCGCCACTTTGACATTTGTCACCACGAGCAGCTTTGAAGTCCCCTTTTCTCAATTTGCCACCAGTGCCCAGATTTCTGTCGTCAAAAAAATGGCACAATAAGTATATATAATTTTTAGAAATTATAACTTTTTTAACTACTTATTAATAATAACAGTATCTTTATCTATATAACTAATTAATATGAAGGACAGAATGACTGTACCTTTGTCCATCAGTTTCTACACGATGATACAAATCCGGTGAGCTGCCAATAGGTGCGGAGATGATTTTACTTTTCCGACTCGGACTTTTGCCAGTAGGATTGGAATTGGAAGCCCCTGAACCAAATCTCAGGCTAAAGGTTTTGGAAAACCTTTGGAACAAACTAGGGCTGAGTGCACAAGCGTCGATAGGACGCTTTGCGATGGGCATGATTATGCCTTTGGAATTCGGCTCGAGAACTTCTTCATTGACTATGTCATCTGCAGCAGAATCATTGAGATGCAAATGAGAACCACTTCCCTTGGAACACTTGGAGGAACTTTTTGACGCGCAGCTTGCAGTGGCAGAAGTGACTTCCATATTTCGGTACACTTTCATCCAATCTCTATAATGTTGCAACAACAAAAAGTACGCACGTATTAGTCATGCAATCAAAGTCTAATTAAATGCGTTTACACGGCTAATGTTCATTAAGAAAATTTTCTGACGCTTTCCTACTCCATATATCAACACTTTCAAGTGCATATCCAAAGACGTAAGTGCTATTAAGTTACAGAATCCATTATTTCACATCCTAAAGCACACGTGTAGGTATTAGGCTTAAGTATATGGATTTCGACTTAACGACTTCATTTTTCGTACGTAGAATAAGAAACCACATTGTGAAACCCAAAGGAAATATCACGTAGTATTAGTTTTGCGGTTTTCTATACGCTCACCAACGTTCTTAGTACCTGGCCTGGTATATAACTGTTGTCTGTATGTACGACAAAAAATTGCATTGTCAATGCATTTTTATTAACTAGCAAATGTATGGTGAACATTTATTCCATTTCTACAGTTTCGTCTTCGTCTATGCAACTGTACACTAAGGATTACCATCTATAAATGATTTAATTGAGGTGGAATGAGTATGAGCTGCATGCTTTCATTAGCTGTTTTGCGTATAACACAGCAACGCTAGCATCATCATGTAATTTCATAATTGCAAAATATTAGACCAATGTCAACTTTGCAAATTTGCAGACCCATGATGTGTATACATGAACAATTAGTGCATATACATTGTAGTCATTGTACATTGGTATTATCTGTATAAATAGAATTTTTATTGTAGTACAGTCCTTTACAAACATCACTACTGTAATAATATAATAATAAGTACCGTGTGTACTTTTACTTGTAAATTGGAGATCATGTTTATTAAACGATGCGACATAGCGTAGGTACCTATCATCTATAGCTCTTGTACAACGAATTTTCTGCTATTGTATGGTATTTGTTCTAATTAAGAGTTGAATTGAAAAACATCTACGCAAATACTATAATTTAAATGTCATTTCGATGCAATAAACAACATATGAAATGCACGTGCAATTTCTAATTCATTTCGTTACAAAGGGCTAACAGTTTTCGACGAAATTAGGGTTAAGCTCATTTTAAGTAAGTGCAGGACAGAGACAGAGAGACAGACTGTGAAGAGTGAAGACTAACAACAAAAAGATTTGTTTAAGTTGGCATTTGAATGAGATCACAGATTCACAGAACATAAAGCATAAAGAGTGGTTTATTAATGTATTATGGTCTAATTTAATAGCCCTTATTAAGTAAAGTGGACTAAGATAACCCCTTTTCTTTATTGTGCAATATTACACAAACAAATTGCTTTTATGGCACGTTTCAGACATTTGCTTCTTAAACACAAACATCATTATTAATCTTAAAGAGCTGCATCGAACATAAAAATAAGTATAAAAGTAATCTCATTATTGGTATCATTTCTTCAACTAGAGCAGAAAAAATGAAACTGTCAAAGTAAGCGTGTACATGAATTGTATAAACACAGCAGATATGCAGCATGGAAACTGCCAACTGCCAAGCCATTACAAACGGCCAACATGAACTAGCTTCGTGACTTGGTTCTAAATAAACGTTGAATTCAAAGTTTTTGCTTTTGCTTTTGACTATTTGACTTGGATACAAAGTTCAATTACATTGACACAACTGCTAAGGAAGATAAAAAGTATAACACTAAAGCTACCTAATTCCATATAGGTACTTCATATACATATCATACCCCTATACTACTAGTGCATTTTGTAGCAGAAACATTTAATTTATTCCTTTATTTTGCCTACCACAACTTTCGCGAATCTTAGCGAAGAAAGGTACCTATAGCCTAAACATAAAATATTACACTGTTATTGTTAAGTAGGTTCGATTATTGCGGATATATACAATAACGTAACATAATTAACATAGAGACAAAATATGTCAATATTCCAATTCCAATGGCCTGAGGATTTGGTGAGAGATTTGAAATTGCATAATGGTAGTAAATTTAATGTTGAATTTGTTGATGTGTATCTTATAGTTGTAATAATAATGATTGAATGAGATTTGAGATAGAATCGCTTACTTTCTCTGTGAATAGTCGAGTGACTTTGGTCGTCCGTTATCTGGTGGCTTTGCATTTGCTGCAAGTGGAAGTGGCTGTTGTTGCTGTTGACACTGGGTCGACGAGCTGGAAGTGGACTTTTGCCATCTCATCTGAAATATAATTATACACAATGTTCATTTTTTAACTGTTGCACCAGTAGCAGCAAGGTAATTATTATTATTTAAATTGTAATAGTGTCACATTCACATTTTATTATAATTAAGTTACTATATAGATGCATGTGAAGAATGGGTGCATGAAAAGTGCATGCAATCTTTGCATCTCTATGTATGTAGGTTAGTTCGTCTAACTATGCGATTCCTTTACATACTGACTATCTGTAGAACTCATTTAACCTACTCTTATTACTAACTTTTTTACTCTCCTTTTTTATCTTCCTAGTGGTAAGTCTTATAATAATCTCTTCTTCCTTGTACGTACACTCTACAGACTGTACAGACTAATAGTAGACCGTTCCGTGCTATGAATCGCTCTTCTTTACTGATAAGGTAGCCTCATGAAACACAAACTCATTAAACTCATTTTCAACGAATAAACGTTACACCAATAATGCTTCGTTACACCACAACTTACACTGACTCTTGGTGGTATAACCCGTGCCTTATGTATACAGTATTTGTATAAGGAATGAATAGGAATCAGAATAAGAATTATGATGAAAATAAATGGTTTGTTACAAATAGACCCACCGAACCCACCGAATCCCTCCAGCATTTCCCAAAAAGTTCCATTTGTATAAAAGTATTGGCACAATGAAGACACACAAATTCAGAAACTTTAACTTGATATGAACCTTTTTTTAAACAATCCTTCAACTAAACACTAAACGTTCTGTACGTGTAAAGGTTCATCATAAGAAGAGACATACGAAATAACGTAACACAAATAGGTAGGTACCCACGATGATGAAAAAATCAATTTTAAACAATTTCGTATTCAAGACTATGCTGTTGCAAACACTTCATCCTTGATCTTTGGCAAATCAACCATAAATAAGATTGCAATCTTTGATTGTAATATGTAAAATACTAAAGATCGTATGTAAAATATTCTATTAGTGAGTTAATAGTTGAATCCAGCCTGCAGGTAGAATGTATAATATTATGCAATACACCTTCCAGACATACATGAATCCCCTACTTGCATAATTTTGTTTCGTATCAATTTAGGCTATGCACACATTTGGATTCAATGTAGAATGTAGATATCTCCATTTGTTATCTCAACTTCGGAGCTTTCGGATCCAATAAAAGTATTTGTGTGTATCTGTGTATATGCTTGGCAGCACAATCACAAAAGGCACGTTCCAAGTCCTTATTGCGTTCGTTCAAGCAAGAGTTGTACAAATATTATAAAACTGAATTATTTATTCGCTTTTGTGCGACTATTTTCAATAAATCAATTCTGAAACCCTTAAAGATGCAAACTGAGCGTATATTGTATCTATCTGTGCAAGACTGCTGAAGTGAATCATGATTATTATTCTAATAAAACATTTACCGGCCTTAACTGACTGAGAGATATGTGAAAGGAATGTGACGTTGTTGTGTATACTTTGTAGTGTATTGCACTTGTACCAAGCAAAGCATGAGTTTTAGATTCGCTTTCAAAATCACGATGAATGTGTACTGTTGAGCTTAAACTGAATTGTTATGATGGTTACTCATGTAATTGAAGATAGCGATCTGCAAACACATCAACATTCTGACAAACTGGCAAACTATGTGGATGCCAATTTAATGATCTCATTTTGAAAAATAGATGTGATACACGCTGCTGTTATCTTTGTATGTTGGTATATACGGACGTACTGTATAGGTGTTAGCATTTATGAGTATTCAAGTAGGTACCCTAAATCCACATGGTATATGGAGTATGGACCATATCAGTAATAATAAGTGTAGGTTCCTACACTATTCCTACACCATACATATGGTATTTACGAATGATTTGAGGTAGGCACTTAATTACTTTCAAGTCCCAGTTGAGTATTTAGCTATATGTGTCAACACACACTTACTAACATCATTGTTATTCCTTCACACTATTTTTACAAAGCGTTACTCCTGTATGGTATTTCATGTGACATTATGCGTACCTAAAGGTTGTGAACATTTCAAGTAGAATAGGATTAAGTATTGAACAAATTCATTGAAATTGTTTCAAAGTGGTACTTGAAGCAGATTGTCTGATAAGGAGATTTAAGAAATTCCGTGCTCAAAATAATGGACCTATACTGATAAATGGTAAAGTAATAACTGTAATAATAGCATGGTCTCACTAGCCTGTTTAACTTCCTACATAATTGAGACTGAAAAAGAGATTGAAAAATCCACAGTACAAAGCAATAGGGAGCTAGTACAGTTACCTTTACGAGCAAAATCAAGTTATGTATAACGAAACCTCTATCAAAAGGCCATCTTACATAATTACTCTGCCAGAGTTTACCCTGTAAACCTGTAAATGCTCTAAGGTTTTGACAGGCTACCAGGTACTGAATGAGACTGCTAAGAAAGGGTTATGATAGCAATATAATATTAGGGTTGTACACAATACTCTTTGGTCTTATTGTGAATAATAGGTAAGCCTTTAACCCAGAAGGAGAATAATAGTGATGTAATAAACTTATTGTTAGGTAATTGAATTTCATGGCAGAGTCATGGCCGCACTTGCCACTTCCCGCAAGGCAATAAAGCAGCAATAAAAATATTATTGAAAATTCTATCTTCCGATTTATACGAGCATTACACAATACAATAGCCATAAGATATTGCACACCAATACTCTCTAAATTGATTGATATTGGTTAGATATTTGTAAACGCATTCAATAATGCTGTACATAAATATTCAAAACTTCAAGGTGTTATAAAGCTTGTTGGACTTCTACCATGATTTCTTGTACTGACATGCACTCATGCACCGAGGTATATACGTTTATTATAGTACAATTTAGCTGCATCGCTGTCTAACACAGACATTATGACTTCGGTATGTGTTTTCGTTCTTTTGCTGTTTTTGCCCAGAAATGTATATTTACATTTTACAAGAATTGAGGTTACAAAAGATAATGGTGACCAGCAGTATAAAGTCCTTACCAGGCAAGTCATATTTACTTTAGTCATACAACAAAAACAACAATAGTCAATACCACATGCAGATACATACAATAAAAGCACGCGACAGAGGGAATTTCGATACAAAAAGTTCGCAGAAAGGAAATCGATATCATTTAGTTTACTGTTTTTTTGTTGAAGATATGAAATGTAACATAACATCTAATCCAGCATAATATACTTCAATGTTCGATTCTATTGAAATTGTATTTCATGTATTCCAGTGTACTCATCTAATGGGAAAACGAAATATACCTCAAAAGACTCAAAACTAAATATTATCACTTATATTCCATATTACAAACCTTACAACAACAGCTATTGGATAAACATGCTTTAATCTTCATTGGTACTTACAACAACACTTAGGTACTTAAGCTTAAAATCCAAAAACGCGTTCCATAGTTATACCAACTCAAAATCTAATATCGGTTACGCACCTTTGTTACTGGCTAATCAATTGAAAATGTTATAACAAGAATCAAGTATCCAATCCACTTGTTTGGTTACGTAATAATGAAGTACGTATGGGATTTCGGTGTATAGATAAATATAAACATGGCAATCACTACACCTAAGCTAATGTATATCTAAGCTATTGGTTAAATGCGGCTTAAGTATACAATCACTTTATGCAATATTTCTATATTACACTTTCTGAGTGGGAGGACCGGGTGCAAACTGAAGTTTGTATTACTCTCCACCTACACACTCCTCTAAAAGTTGCTGGCCCTTATAAATCAAAATTCAACTACTTGTTTGTACGTACATGATACTATTAGTGCAATGAATTTAACCAACACCTTAAGAACGGCTCCGGCGGGACCAATATGGAAACATTGTAAGTAACATACGTACCAACATGGCAAAAAGTAATACGAAATTAGCATTTTAATACTATGGACTAGTAGCATTATACAAAGTAATTCTTTTCCATCGCATTACACAAGAGAATCCTATATGTACAACCTTTAATCAAGTGACAGGCTACACATTACAATATATCAAAGAGACATTGCAAAATAATAATTATTACTCTACATTGCTACACAATAAAGTTCTACCAATAACACCATGCTATCTAGAATCATAAGTTCATCGTGCATTTAGGAGGCAAATAAAAGACCGTGACTTATTTAGATTCGTCCATATACAGAATACAGCTCCACACTTTATCTCGGCTAATTTTATCATAATCCTATACCAACTTCTACATAATTAGTATTAGCTTTAGCTACATGTTGGCAGAGCGCATAAATTACTTGTTATGTTGCTCACAATTTGCTAGTTAGAATATGTCCTTGCTCGTGTTGCCAATGTTTTCCTCTTAAGCAAAAATATTATTTTGCATGAGCTAGCTCTGAAGAAGGAAGGAAACAAAAGGAGAAGAACTATTATGAATATACACGGGCAGAATAAAAATAAAACTAGCTTATACTGGTCATCATAACATTGCTATTTTTACCATTGATAATGAAAACAACCGCAAAATAAGACGGGATATTATTTATGGAATTAATACTTTGGACCAATAAGCCAAACGTAGCGTTTGTTATTGGAATAACAAGTATACATAAGTGAAAATCCTATGCTACAACAAGACATATCCCAAAATATTTGGCACTACTGTCGCATCAATCCACTTGTGATTTCGATTGTCCATTTCCGTCCTTCGAGTTACGTTGCGTAATTCGTATATAAATAGCTTAGAAAGTGTATGAAATGTAGCATTGCACGTATAATTATTAAATACATGTAATTAATACTATGCATACCAAGAATCAGTCGTACAAAATAATACTTGTTAAGATATGGACTAATTTGAAAAATCAATTAGTTCATTCTTAACTAATAGACTGAAATCAACTGATAGCGAAACTGAATAAACGCGCATGTACATATGCACATGGACACATACGTACTTGTTCGTTTGCATATTACACGATTCCTGTTGTTGACACCTGACATAGCATAGAATAGTATATCGATATGATAATATTAAATAAACATTTATATCAATCCATTAAACCGATTTTTCTGGAGTGTAACCTCATATTTTGTTTTGCTGCAATGTAGGAAGTTGATTTTGCAGAAAGGAATGCACATTGTTGATTATCAATCTGAAACTCAATTTTAATATCACTACCTACTCCTACTAATGTCCTAATTATGCAACAACTCGATACTGTACATCAGGTACAATTCTACTCGTACAGTTGATACATACATGCAGACTCTAACCACCTAGTATTATATAGTAAGTAGGTAGGTATGTAGTATACTTATCTTAGTCGTAAAAAATTGCTACACACATAAAATTTTACCTAACACCGACTTTGTTAGCGTAGTACTACGTGCACGTAGTTACACTTATACAAATTACAAACCATAAACCAGGATATAATTTATGAAAATGTCAAAACAGCCATTATAAAATCAAAAATCAAATTAACAATTAGTTAGCTGATAACCGTAACTTTGACATTGGGATAGGCAAGGTTAAATCCTTAATCCAATTATGTTCTTGTTAGTGTTAGTTTAGTTACAAGATACAAAGGCTATGAATATGCATGTCGCACTCTGATAAAGAAATGCTTCACACTCCAATGAACAAGCATTACATCTCTCTCACTTGAAACACTTGCTACATCTCATCAACTCGAGTTACAAAAAAGGAATGTTAAGGTAATGGTTGTGTAATGCCAGACAAACGTCTGCAGTAAACACTTAGCCTTGTTTTGTCATACAGGCATCGGTTTCTACATAAAATAGCAGGATTAGAGCTTATGGCCTATAACATGATCCTTCCAATACACATATTATATAAGTTTTCTATTCTGACTGAACTACTTTTGTTGAGCCATTATTATTTCACATTAAAGTCTAATGTTAGTTACTGCAAACTACAAAAATAAATTTTTCCTATTATACATTCTGCAATATTAACATTACATGGTCCACCACACTCGTGGATGGCATGAAAAATTACTGTTTACCTTTTACCTGTACCTGTACCTATACAAGACGAGGCATAACATTTTATGTAATAAGTGGGTAGAGTTAATTGGACCATTTCATTGCTATTGCTATGTAATTGAATGGATACATCATTTACCAATAAATACTTAATCTTCCTGTACATAATATACGTACACGAGAAGAATTTTCATATTGCATAGTATAAAACATGTAGGTAAGTTTGATAGATTCATACAAACAATTTATTGAAATGATAACTACGATGTTTACTAATAAACTGTTGAGTCACTGTAGGACCACAGTGAATGGAAAAGGTAACTAAACTACATCATAACATCGCACATATCAAATTACAAGAATATTATGCGCTCTCTATTCGTCAAAGTAATCTTTCTGGTATTCCCACAAAAAGTGCCGCTGTTGCCAGCAGCGGTGTGTTAGATTCTTGTTAAGCTTTAACTCAGCAGATTATCAACTATTCGACGAACCGTAAAAAGTAATTCTCTAAGCAAAAGCAAACTAAAATCCTCCAGAGCCTTTCCTTTTTTGATTTGACACATGCCGCAAACAATAGACTAACAATTGGCAAACTAAACATGCACAAAACAATGTTTTAGAACATTTTTTTTGAATCTCACAAAAAAAATTAATCTTCTTAGCTTAAAGTATACACAGAGCGGAGAGTACCAAATGTGTTATTGTAAACCATAAAGGATAAAGAAAAAATCTTACGTCCTAAACCGCACTGATTGATTTCCAACTGGAGAAAGAAGGGCGTAACGAAATAAATAGTATTTTGCACGGCACAATTATACAGGTTATTGTATCACTGAAAAAACTTCTATATGTCCAAAATGAGGGATGAAAATTGAAATTCCAGATATGAAGAGCGTAGGAGTAATACTGCAACTACCTTTACACTATGAGTTTAAGTTTTCAGACAAAGGGATGAACTAATGATCCGTTTCGACGATACAACAAATACACTGGACTGCGGACATGACTCACAAGATGCAGATCTTTACTCTCACCAAATCTGACTTCGCTACAGTTCTTTGTTAGAAACTTTTTCTAAACCAAAATTCAAGGTTCAAAGCTATACGTGCTGAATTGACAACCGCAAAACTAAGTAAAACGTAACACAGCGGAGATGTTGGATACAGATACCTTGAATAGTTGAATCCTTTGATGTGAACAAAGACAATGCCGTCTGAAACAGGTAGGTACTTGAGAAAAACTCTTAAATCAGAGTATTACTGATTCTTAGATCACCACAGATAGATACATTTACCTCACTTGAATGCCCAAACAAACTCACTTTCCTTATCGTAGAATACTGTGAGAGATACTGAGATACTAGATGTAGAAGACAGGTTAGTGAGTGCTATGAAAAACTGTCCACCCTGAAAGCATGCAAAATTGTGACTAACAAAACAAATGGAAATTTCTGTGTATAAAAGAGATGAACAGAAATTTTGAAATGGATGAATGTGTTAAGGCCATGTGGATCGGGACGTTTGCACTACTGAAGGTAATAATAGAGTTGAATTGCTATTATATTGATGTGTATTGCTGAATGAAGGTACTTACTTTACAAGTTTCAGGTAATAATAATAACCTTTACACTCATTTACTTGTTTCGTTGGGGAGTGAAGTAGCATTTCATGTCTGCATGGATGGGAAAACGTGTTAGGACTAACTAGATGGTCGCTTTCCGCCTTCATTCAGCTCGGTCGTCACCTATACTTAATATGTAATGAATTATGGATAACTCTAGAGTTTCTGGAGACAAGCGTATCTTGAAAAGTCACGAACACCAACACTAGAGAAGCCTTGCCCTTTTATAGTCAAAGAACAGAGATACGAGGCACTAGCAAAGCAACTTTATTCAATCTACATACAGACTCATGCTATTTGTCCAACATTATGTGAAGGCGACTGCATAGAAGAGAAACACGTAGGAGGATTCAGGTAGATCGGCAGAGGTACACTTTCTTAAGGTGTAGGGTGAAACTGAATACTAAACAAACAGAAGCGTTGAGAGTGGAATAAAAATAACTGTCTTATCAATGATAGCTGTAGGTATGTGTTATCGTCCACATCAAATAAACTGGCCGCATCACTCTCGCCGTATACAGAAACTAGCTATTACGTGAATAGCCAAATTTGGCATTAAACAACCTGCATAAAAACTCTAATTCTTCCTTAAGCAGCATTTTTCTTGAATTTATTTATAACTTGAGACATTATACAATACAATCGTTTATTTTTAACTTCCATTTTTATAGCACTTCAGAGTAGGAATTGCGTTGTGCAACTATAGGCACCGTCTGTCTGGGTGAGTCTCACTGAACAACTCTAATTAACTCGGAATATAGAAAAATATCACTTGTTTATGCAAAAGCTACAAGTAAAGTAAATAATATAGGTATCTCGGTATCTGAGATAATTTGTAAAGCACTTTCCCACCCCAATATTAACCTTGAGTTTAACTATTCCCTTATTCATATGTATTTATTTATAACATTCTATTCTATTCTTTCTCCTACATTAGTTACGTATTAAGCATTGAATTGCATAACGACTTTAATGACTAATTCAATCCTTTGTTCAACACACATTTATAGGCACTAGCTTTCATGTTCTGTACCTAGTACTCACCTATACCTTATATACAAATGACAGATGCCTACCTAAAATATAATTCATTTACACAAGCATTATACAAATAGTAAATCTCATTATAGTTACCTAGTTAAGTACCTAGTACCTACCAAGGAAAACATGACTTTTTTAATACTAGACTTGGTATTAGGTAGAAACTAAAGTATGTAAATACTGACCTTTACAGTTTCGTACGGATATGGCTGATTCACAGGTGGGTCGGGACACGTACTTTGCCGATCATCGAACCGTTCAAACATAAGTTCATCTCCACGAGTCCTCAAACTGTAAACAAAAATATGAAAATAAGGATTAAAGAAAGCAATCAGGTTTACATTTCACTTCTGCTCATACATAATTAATTACATACATTTTCAGTAGCTTTAAACCACTTGTTCCAAAAAAGGCATGAATTGGATCTTCTATTAATTTTAGAGAGTTTGGGATCATATGTACGTGGGTGTATGCATGGGTGCTTTGTCATATTCAGCAAATACTCACGAATATCGTGTTTTGAGTGCTAATAAAACAAAATACAATCTATCAAAAAAAGAGGGACTAGCTGTCAAATGAAGAGTCTATAGTAATTAACAATAATCATTCTCATAAAACGATGATAGTGGCACCAGGTTTGACATGCATGAGACACAATAGTGTAATTACATGTCTGCTATTAAAACGATTAGATTAAAAGTGCGAAAATGGACACACACTCTCTTGTTAGTTTCCCTATTCACAAAATAAAAATTAAAAATTATCGCTTTCTGCCAAAACTTGAGAATGTTGTGTGAGTGAGTGCAAAAACAATCAGACTCTCAATAGGATTTTTTTCAATGCCACACTGCTTACGTGCTATGTGCGTTTAAGCACTCTAAAAGACCATAAAAATTGGCCAATGTTATTATCTACCCACTTGAGTGCTAACACCCTTTACGTTTTAGGCTTCTGTGGCTGCAGCTCAATATTTTACGATTGCAAGATTACCAAGAACTAAAACAAACATCTCTACATAATTTTATGTACCTATGTGGAATAGGTGATTGAATTTGTGTAGACATTAGACACTCTATAGACACAGTCAGAATAGTTTTTTATTTTATTTTTTACACCAACTCAACTTTAACTACGTAATTCGCAAGCGTTATACCTTATAGATCACAAGGGGCACACACATAAATATAATTCATACTAATCTGCTCGCATCGTAAATTTTAATGTAAATAGCCACAAAACCCATATACCTTTTTAAGGTAGGTAATGAATGAGTGTACTTTTATAGTCGCTGTCTCTCTGTCTAATATATTATACACATGCAAAGGCTTCTTTTTACGTACATATGCGTGCCTACGAATGAATATTTATTAAGCTTCAGCTTCTACAGACGTCATCTTCACAGACTAACAGACTCAACACTTCCATACGTACGTGTAACATATCTTTTTAAAATATATGGCATGTCATGACTCTTTCGATTCGGATAACAAAAATGAACATAGAAACAAACAGTGAGACATATACTACACATTGTACACATACTAACGATAAGTACATAGAGAAAAACAGCAATAAGCTCAATAGTTATCATAGAAATCTTGGAATCATTCACAAAGCAAGGTAGAATTTTTAAAGATACGTGTTATTTGCTTCGATTTTTTTAATCTGCTTATAATAATGTGGTATGATCACTGTGTAAGATTACATTACTCATAATCAATAATACAAAAATGGCATGACTAACGGTTATGCAAATAGAATCTTGTTTTGAACACAATAACTTCATTTTGTATGTGCTTTAGAATATTCATGTGATTAGGTATGAATGTGAACGCTTACTCATGATGACTTCTGTAATTATTGGCATCGATAGAGTCGGGAATTTTATTATTCCCAACACGATCTCCTTCCGAATTAATCAGTGCATTTCTGTTAGAGGAACTTTTTCTTAGTTTTCGTACGCTCCAAGAGTTACGTTTGAAAGCGTTAGACCCGTCTCTTTTGTTCTCTGATATTGCAGGAGTATGTGTCAATTTTCTTTGCAAGTAGAGACATGCATTGCTACCCATGTGGCTTAGTTGCTGATGCACGGAGAGCGATAGAGAACTTTGACATCTTCGATTTCGGTCGAAGCTGACATTAGTTACAGGAGGATTTCGTCCATTTATGGTGAGATTAACGGACACACTTGTTGAAGTGGTTGAGACTGATGTCTTATTTGGATTTTTATGTCTCTGATAGTTTTCACTTTGGTAATATGTCATCGGGTCAGCCACACCCCGCCAATAAGTCTCAAGCTTGTCCAATATTGTACTCATTTTGAAGGAAATTGACTTGTACTCACAGAACAGAACATGTAAAACTGCCTGTTATTAAATGCTAAATGCGTTTTGAGTTTAAAATTCAGGAAACAGCAACAACTTACAACTGTTAATTACACAAAACAAACAGGTTCACTAAATGTAGCAAATAAGGCGAATGCCGAAAAACCAGTGTGTAGGTACCCACAAACAACTTCATATCACTTTTACCTAAAATACGAAAATTCTTTTTTCGTCTCGGCTAGTTAGATCGTGTTGCTTACGAGTAATTTGACTAGTTTGTGTGGCCTGATTTTCCTTAACAACTTGAGAAAGGCGTAACCAGAAGAAAATGTAAGTTTTGAGTTCAAATGTCGTAGACGCAAAGGCGACTTGTTGAGATGAGACAGGATATGCGGACGTGATTGATTTATTTCCAAACAATTTCCTCTAGATTCCTTTCACACTACTCTACGGAAACCAAAACCACCCTCTAACAGGAAAAATATCCCGAACCAATCAACAAAACACAGATAAGTATCAGCTACCTACTTAAACTTCAACAAGGTGTATTTAAGTCTTGTACTATGGGTGTCTTATTTTATTGGAAGACACACATGTGTTGGGTGTTATGTTGTGTTGACACCTCAAGCTGAACAGCCTACAACGATCATCGGGTTTGACAAGAATACCGTATTCACCGTAGCTAAAAGACTTGTCTCCCTTGTCTGTCGTAGCTGTAGCTTGTAAACTGAAATAAAAGGACCAAACTCAACTTGCTATATACCTAGACCTTTATAATGTGAGTGTTGAATGGGCAGTGCTGAAACCGAACTGCACAATAAACTAAAAGTTGTACAACATTCAGCTAACTGTAGAGATGCATACATAATACATTCAATAGTTGTATTGGTTATAGGATGCCATACCACTTGAGTGAAACAAAGATTATCAGGATCAACTACCTTCGATATCATCAAAAGGAGATAAACACCTATCTATCTCTACTATAGCACATTAGTACATGTAGTCTTAGTAGTCCACGATAAATGAATTCACTCACATAATATACACATGGGTTACATTTACATTACTGTATCAACAATTCATCTTTTATAACATCTCTCACACTAATTTAATTACAATTACAATCTCTATCAAAATAACACAAGTGCTTTCCATACGAAAACATTTAGTTGCTAGCTAGCTCAATGGCAATGGGTTCGCTCATCAATTTGTTTAGTATTAATAGAATTCTGTTTTGTAATTAATCTCAACTGAGGAGTACCCACATGATTCCATGTACCTATATTTACATATACCTATCGTACATTTCACATTTAGAGACAACAACAGCTGTATGTATGCCTAGGCTAATACTAATATTCCTACACTTCAGAAACACAATCTGGTTTCTACATTAAATCCCAGTGGATTAGCAGATAGTATGTATTTCTGATGGGTTTGGATTTGTTGGCATATACAATTAGCTAAGTGAATGAACATTGTGACAGGAATCATGAACTACATACTTCATATCACTAACAATAAATGTATCGTGTAAGTGACATGTGTGCTTGTGTGCCGTGTGCAGTATAATCTCTCAAGAACTTTTATGTTATATTGGCAAATACATACACAAGTTGGCATTTCATAGTCTCAAATGACATTACTGTTCTAATTAAAGTTACCTACAACGAGTACTTTGTATTAGTATGAGCCAATTTAAACTGTGCTACCAAATACCTGCTTAACTGTCCTATTAGTGTCAACCTCAACTATAACAAGCTGTACAATATGTTTGTGCTGTGTAAACAAGTACAAGTATACACAACTCTACATGTATTTATATAGATGTTATGTAGCTGTATATATATAGCAACATTAATTCCTAACTTCCCAGCTTGTTTGTTTTAAACTTTATTACCTATTAAGTATGCACAGCAGCTGAAGTCTCAGCTATTAATGTCGGTCACAGTCATAATCCAACTCATCTGCTGGTTTTACTAACGCTATAATATTGGTTTTAAGATTATGATAAGGAAAACATCAATAAACTTGATTAATGACATGGCTACTTCAATTTCCCTATGGAATAATAAGTATCAGTAGTTATTTTGAACAGTGATACATAGTAGTGTTTGTGTAGAAAAACGCACTTGAAATGAATAAATACCTACAAGGAAAGTCAGGAAGGTTACATAAATAGTGTTGACCTATGTATATATAATGTGTCTCCTATCTTCTAACCTATGTACCTAGGTAGGTAGCTAAAGCAGGTATGTCATTGCAATTTAAGCCATAGAGATTCCACTTAGGGATTTAGTTTCAAATCACATGTATCAAGAATGAAAGCCTACCTATTTTTTGCTATGATATCATCATTGAATTTATTACCAGCTCATAACTACATTGGCATATTATCGTGTTCTTCACGGTCATATAGACATGAATGAACTAATAGCAAGCTTAATAAGATAAAGACATTTACATGGGGCTTTGTTTTGCACATGTGTATGCACACTCTGAATTCATAACGCTCTATTTGTTATAAACAAATCACGAATTGCAATAGAAGGAGATCATAGCTTTAGCGTGTACGTGATGACGACCATTAGTGCTTACTGCCTTACTCGATCAGTTTACAATTATGATGATGAAATTAATATTTGGATTGTATTAAGCTTTGGAGTAGTAAGTAAGTAATGATGAGTGCACGTCCACAGTTGCGTTTTCATTTATCTCTAAGGTTTGACCCAAAAAACTCTTGACCTTTAAATTGAATAAAATTCCACATCCAAATAAATCCTTGCTGTCAAGTCAAGTCGCAGTAAGTAATGCTGGTCTAATGGAATTGTCAGCAACATAATATGCTACATATAATACCTCCATAATACAACACGCATACCTTTCACTGTAAGTAAACCCATCCTTGGTATCAATCCATTGCTAGTACTCTCCGAAACTCGCTTACTGCGTAATGGACTAGAAACTTTACACGAAAGTTTCGGACAAGAATATAATATGCACATAGTAATTGCATATAGGTAGGCAGACCCATTTGTGTTTAGTAAACGCTTAGATGAATTCAAATCCGCAGATGAACGTAAAATACAATCACTCACAAATCAAATCAAGTAAAACCAGTCTTATAGGCCACTAAAGTTCTACACATGCGAAGTCTCAACTGTCACAGACAACATTTATATTCACACAACAGATTAACCATCTCTTGCATACGTATACCTATATATAACAACCTATATATTATCCTGATCTGCAAGAAATAAAGCCATATCGTGTGTATTCAGTAAAAGTAGGGATGTGGCATCGCATGACCAATGCAGCTGCAACAGAAAATGATTTACGAACTGAACGAATCACTTTTAAGTAAGAACTCAGCTTTAATACAGAAATTAGACATTGAACAGGAAATCCGTCTTTTCTTTCCAATTGATTAAACTGCCTGATTTTTCCTACGTATAATGAAGAAGTTAGTCTGCCCTTTCTACCTAGGTATTAAGTATGCAAATACTTTCCACAGTTTAGCCAATATAGATATACATACCTACTTGTTTGTAAACGCAAATTTTTGTAGATGCAAATTAGACAAGACTGAAATGATTTTATGGTATTGTTCGATGTGCATATAAATAAAACACCTACCAACACAAGCTACAAAGGTTTTTGAGCACCTCGACAGCTATTAAACAGAATAAATGTGAAATGCAAACATAATCAACGTAAAGCCGCAGGTGTGCTTTATTAACCGTCACCCTCATACTAAAACGAATGCTATTTCCATGGCTAGTGGTATTTCACATGTAAAGACAAAAAATGAACTTTCTCATTGTAATGGCAAACTTCCTCAACAAACCAAGCAGAAGCTACTGAACCACAGTTAACAATAACACAATATATACGTATACAATCATTCTCTATGTTTGTCGCTTCTTTATAAGTATACCATATACCAACACATAAAGCTGGATCTGAAACGAACTAGCTCATTGTCACTGTAATTAAGTAGTGACATTCCTTTCTATTAACTTCCTTCCTTCTACACACAGACACATTTACATTAAAACACAAACCCTTATTTCTTGTATCAATATCAGGACGGAAAATCAAGTGAGAACTAGACAAATTACTCAATTGCGAATCAAGCCAACACGAACTTGCAAATGGTTCTTAATTGAAAAAACGCACCAGTTTAATTAACAGTAACACTTAATGAATTAATGATAAATACTCTCAGTACTTAGACAATCTAAGTAAACACAAACAGTTTTTGATGAAAATTCGAAGAATTGTTTTGTAGTATTAGTAAGTAATGTGTACAAAAAGGAACTATTTGTTCATAGGAGAACACACACAAAGCGTCGATGAATACACTTAAAAATAAAGTCTTTAACAACAACCCACACACACACACTTTATAGATTGAGACTACAATGCTCGTCTCGTCTCGTGGCGATTGTTGATGTTCTGCGATCCGACACTTTGATAATATAAGAAACGTGAAATGCAATAATTTGTCTTTTCACGTTGGATTCCATTTATTATGGGATGGTGATGTCGTAGTACTTACATACGCAATTCTATATAGTGTTAAGAAAATGATACGAACAAAGATATCTATTGCGATGAGAGCAAGGCAACAAGAGCAAGGTTTCGGCTAAAGTGCACACGACATATGTGTTGCAGGAAACATCATGGCGAAAAGTAGAGGGAGGCCAAGCCAAAGGCTATGATGAGGATCGTTGTGTGTGAGTATTAAATCTCAAGCTTACTCATCCACGTTCTATAGCTGATCTTATGCAAAAGTGGACGCAAAGATGAGAAATGCATGGCACAGCAATATACAACAAGTACTACAACTCATCTCTATTGAAATATTGAAACCACATTCATGTTCGCATAAAATGTATCATCGTATGCGAACAATCAACCAATTCAGCGATACCAGAGATTCTTCTTGTAACAAACAAACGTTGAACGTGTGGAGAATCACGTAGAGAGAGAAAGAGAGGGTCGTTAAAACATCAGTGCCTACCTAACTCTTAGTTTAAAACAATAAGAAGCAACATAATCCTCTCAAGCCATGAGATTTCAATAGAGCAATTCTCAACAGACACTGAATTCCTCATCGTTATACTCATCTCTTTGTATAAAGCAAGCGAGAAACATCCTTAAGGTGAAAAAGCCACGTAATTCCATCATCTTGAAGTTGAAACCCTTTCTTTGATTTTTTATGTTGTATACACTCTAGGTATACACACACAACAAGACATGCAATGCATAATTATGATTATGATAAACCCAATCCCAATATCTTCAATACACTCTCATGGTAATAAATTATGGTACACCTACGATAGATATTACCTACTAATGTATGAATGGATAATGTTACCATTACCATAAGATCAGTTTTTGCCAATGAATATCATGTACGTTGTGTTGTAGTTCGTCCATGCAACAAAAGGCAAAAGAAAGAAAGGAGACCACCAAACACCAAACAAATGGCAACTGGCAAAGCAGGTTTTGTCCGTTCTTTGTATTGTAAATGTGTATACTGTATACCCTATAGGTAACACAAAATCAAGTCACTCTACAATTAACCGTTAAATACATATGACTGGATCTTCTGGTGATCATTCAAAGGGATACATAATTGCATAAAGAATAACACAACTTACACACAAGATCCGAATTTCATATATTTACAAACACATAATAGTAACGAATTGTATACCTAAGTTGTAATACACGACCTAAAATCTACCAATGTTCACACAGGTAGGTAACTTAAACCTTTTCCACAAAAGAAATTAATGCATCGGTTTACATAACGTGGTTTGAATTTCACATCACTTTTTTGACTTCATTTAACTACTAAGAAACATAATATTGACTATGCTTTAACCTAGATAGCCAACGAGGAATTATTTCTAATTCAGTTTTTCTATTCAAAATCCTACATTCTTACTCCAGGCCATAAAAACTTCAATTCAGGACTGAGCAATTATGATTCTTCTAGTACGTCAATACAGTGCGTGTGGTTGTTTATCGGTCACACAACAACGAAACAAGTTCGAATAAACATTGGAAATGTTGTTGTGAACCTTATCATTAAATTCGTTTGTATACCTAAAAATGTGTTCCTACTTAGCATTTATTATAATCTTCTGCTAAGTAGGTATTGTTCAAAACATCCATGATGCCTATAGTGAATTCAATAATTCATTTTGCTCTGAATTCCAGCTACATACTTATTAGACCACTTTGCCTCAAAAAATTGCTTTTACATAAGCGTGTTCTACCTACATAACCTATGTTGTCGTGGCGTAACTTTCCTGAAGTAAGACACAAGAATTTACTTAGGTATTAGGGTGACTTGATTTTTTTAATAAAGTAAGAAGAACCTTGAATTTATTTGTTTTTCTATACTCTCCCCTTACCTATGTTGAGTATTCAAGTTCCACTGTCGAGGTCAGAAATTTCATAATCTTGAGAAAACATTAAAACAACAGGTTAACAAATCTTGAGGCAATTTTGTAAACTTTAAAGGCTCGTGTTACTTATGTTAGGACGTCAGTGCAGTGGTGATCGGAATGAAAGATTACATAGTAGTCAAAATACAGATAGAGTAGATATATTTCATTGTTATTTATTCTTTCCACCTAAGGTGTAGTGTAACAAAGACATGCATACTTTATACTGCGATTACAACTTGTATGTACACACAAAAGAGTCCGTTACGGATACAAGAATCTAATATTGGGGGCGAAACATTCGTGCGAAATGTAATGCAGTACACGAAACACTTGTTTGACACAAACAACTGGTAGACACAGACAGTATTTATTTAATAAAGAAAGGTATCCCGTACAGTACAAGTATAGCAAGTGATAATAAGAGTATCGTCAAACGATGCATAATCATAAATTTTAAAGGCCTGCGAATATTCTTAGTTGTATATTGTAGGAGACCACTTATATTGTTGGACGAGACTGGGCAAAGAAAGCAAACCACATGATACGTATGGAAACAAGAGGAATGAATAGGACTGGGATAATAAAACCGCTATATTATTATGTCTTCAATGTTCAGTCAACCTGTCCCTATTTGACAGTAAGCCACAGCAGAAAGTATGCAATCACTGTCAGTGTGTCCTGTCACTATTTATTTTGGGTTTGGCCACCATTACACATCCAATCATGTCTTGCCCACTCTATGTTACTTATGTACGTAGTTTACTTTACATTCACAGATATGTGTTCATCTCTCATCCTCAGCATTTTTATCGTATCGTGTAATTATCAAATAGTTTCTATGAACTGGACTTAGTTCTTAATCATCAGTTGAACTTGGCAAGCCATGCAATAATGCGACAATAAAAAAGACACCTTGACAAGACAGTGAAGAATACCCAATTAAATATTATATATATGCATTGTAGGTAGGCAACAAACACCTATGTAATTACTGTGTATTCAACCAGTGTAAATAGTAGTGCCATGTAATACTGTGTGTATAAGAGAATATGAAAAGCTGTGTGTATGTAATAATCAACTCCGATTTATGGGTTGACCAAAACAAATTTCCCCTTATGACAAGTGGGCCAATAAGGACAGAGCAAAATGAGTGACAGACGGCTTTGCTATAAGCAGTACCTATACAAGAAAGAAGAATGCCTTTTTGAAGTGCAAATAAATGAAATCTAGCTCGTTATGTTCAATGATTTTTTACATTGATTGACTTGAATGTGGCTGTGGTGGTACAAAAGCTATATAGGTATGCAAGATTGCTTTGTAGTTTAAATTGTGTTGTATAAAAATCTGTGATATTTGATACTAGAATGGAAGGACAGAAAAATTCTAGCACAAATTGTGCATGCAAAACTTAACCTCACACTTGATAGCAAGCAAATGATTTAACACTAGTACAGTAGCCTTAACAAAAGTTACAAACTGAATATATCAAGATTGTAAATTGATATCGTAGATTTGTTGGCAAATTAATCGTGTTTCTTTCGGAAGAAACAAAGAGCTAAACTCATTTACCTCACAGTTCGACATAAAAAGAATCACATGGTTACATTATCAATGCAATTTATCAATCTAACCAATAAGGTAGGAGAATGCATTCATAAAGGTCGACTTTCCATTCGAATTCAAGGCAATTCTTGTAGTTAATATTTTATATTTTTTTAATTAACTTCATTTGTCACATTCTAAATATTCTATTATGAGCACTTTTGCACTTTAAATGTTATTTAATGGCCAACCAAATAGCAATCAGCATATTAACATGAGTTCTATGATGATAAGATAAAAAAAAGTTCTCATAATCAGAACCTATGCTTCGTGTGCGTTTGTGAGTTTAAACACAAAATAATCTGCCGTAAAATTAATGGATTATATTAGCATACGTACATACTGCATAGGTACCCGGTGTATATAAAGTAAAGTAAAATCGAAAGTTGCGTGTTTAGGTATATGCATGTTTAACATAAAATACTAAATTCTCATGAGCATAAATCAAGAATAAAAATGACACTCTGTTGTCAGTCACATGAAAACAAACACACTATGTGTATTAAATACATAAGAGTCTGCTAATAACCTGCAATTTGTATTTTATGAGTATATGTTTTATGTTTCAACTAATTCAACATTACTGTGAATGATGACTTTAATGACTTACTATATTACACAAAGCACACATTCTCAAGCAGAAAACCGTTTGGTACCTAATAGTTCTATATCTGTATAAAATTACAGGTACAAATTGTGTAGGAAGGCATAACAATATTACTATCTCCACCTTTATGAATTCGAGTTGTCATTGTCACTCTGTACTTGTTCCATGAATATCGAGCAAACAAAGTACCTAAGTAAGGGTAGCAACTAATAGCTTTCCGAGATGAGGGTGAGTACTTATATTTTGCTTGTTCAAATCACATGGAATATTTACACGATAATGTGACGAGGGAATAAAGAGCTAACAACATAAAGAGAACTAAATCACCTAAGGCTTTTTCAGTTTAGTAGCAATACACTAGGGTTTGTTTTATGACAACCTTTACAGTGTTCAACCACCCACCCACACTCGTCCATCCACTTAATAATAAGTGCACCCACTACTGTCTACTTATTGTCTAAGTTATGAATGAAACTCTGGCAATAATTTTATTTGTTTGCACACAAACAGTAATAAACCCAGATTTATGGCATTGTTCCCTGATACCGTGGCTAAATACATATAATTGATATAATTGCAAGTCTCGTGTATGCAAAAGATGCTTTGGAATGCTCGCCAATTGCTTGCACTAGTAAGATGCGTATACTGTTGGTAGCTAAACGCTTTAAAATCATAGTTCTTTAAGTTAAAGTACGTGTTCTTAAAAAGGCACGTAATTCCATTGTGTGCACACTGTTAATATCAGGTTGTAAATTGCAATTAATTTTGTAAACGGCATGTTTGACATTAGAGATTTCTATCAAACAAGTACAAGTATAGCCAACGCAGCATAGCTGTTGTTTATAACGTGAATTCGCGTATCGTAATCGTATCATAGTTTTTATTATAACATACTGTATATAGATATACGTACCTACACCTAGGTACTTGTGTTAAATATAACTAACATACGTGCATACTGTTTACACGTAGCAATATACAAATATTTACCATGCACCATGCAGAATGGTGTAAAGGTCGGGTTATTTACAATTAGACAGTTAGTTACATAATTGCCAAAACAATTCAACATAAAAAGATTAAAATTGTAATGTATGTCTATAGGTAAATATAGTTCTAAATGAAAATTAATAATGAGTTATACCAATACTAGTTACTTCGTTAAAAGCTTTAAGATTAGTTACAAGCTAAAGATTCTACTTTCAGCATAATTCATACACAGACGTACATACATAGATTAGGACAAGAGATTAATGTCCAGCCATTTTTGTGGAGCCATGAGCTGCTGAAGCTATCAATAGGTATTTATTACATAGACTGAAACTCACAATAAGTAATGATGCGTTATCGACAATGGATTGACGCAATTATAACATTGAGACGGGCAAACGTAATTATGGTAGGTACAGAAAAATGATAGAGAGAAATTATTTAAGAAACAATTAAGTAGAAAGTTAAATAAATAGCATTGGAATAAATAACCACAGCACAACTCTACAAGTTACATCCTCCAACAAAATATAACGCCCAGAGTCCTTGCAGCAACTTATTCTTAGTTTCTCAAATTAATTTCACAACAGGCATTTTTAAAACTTTCAAATAAAGACGATATTACAAAGTAAATACTAAATACCTGCTGGGCAATTAATTTTTTCCTGTACGTTTGCTCCTGTCGTTATAAGCCACACAATTGAATAGCACCATGTACCGATTCATGTAAACATACTGTGCGACATAATCGATTGCAAACAGCAAACGATGCTACATAATATTGACGTGAATGCTCTACTATACTTCCTTAACTTCCCTTTCGAATCAAACAAAAATGTTTACAAATCCTGTATTTTGTACAGCTTCCCTTTAACATGTAATGATAACAATTGACATAATTTTTACACATTCATTTATGCGCATTGTTTTCATTCGCGACTTTCTTTGTTTAAGGCTACGCTTTGTAGCTAAATGGTACACGCAGAAGAAGAAGCCATATACAAGCAGATTTATAGCTAGCCATTTTGACAAGTGCTGCTTTCATCATCACTTTGCTTGAACCAAAAAATGCATGCATATGTAACAAAACGAAGTCCAATGAGCTTTCACCGATGTACATACATACTTGTACAACTGTACAACATAAACTATGCAACAGAAAGACAAATAACTAACTTTTAAATGATTTTTGTCAATCATTCTTTGTAATACAATACAAATTCCGCCGTAGCTATACAAAAACCCGTTATATTACAAACAATGATACACGTAATACAGATAAAATTATTTTTTACCTTATTAACTTATTTACAGTTATGTTATATTTAAAAAATATTTACTACCTTCTTTCCATTTGCAAAGGGAAATAGAAATCTCCAAGTCATTGTTTCTTGCATATCGTGTACATGAACTGAAGTCAAAATTAAAATCGGTGTAAATAATAAAGCTTGTGCTATGATGTAACTTTCATTTAAAACACAGATCTGCAATTCACTTTCAAATAGCTATACTTAATGTTTTCTTTTAACAAGATGATTTTGAAAAGGAAACTTCTTTTTAACACAACACTTACTTAAGACAATGAAACTGTTATCACATGAAACTGTCAACACAAATCACTTAAGCTATTTTTACAAACGGGTTAATTAGTACAGAACAATTAGCAATGGTTTTGATTTTATAACAAAGTTGAAAATCTTTTTGATCGTAAGTGTATGAAGTGCTAATACTCCTTTTTATTTCAATAATCAAATTCTGAATTTCTTTTGAACGATATTCTCCAGGTTAAGTTTTCAAAGCTTGAGACGTGTTTATAATTGCATGTATTATTAATACACGCAAATGGATAAATCTTCAGATTTATATAGTGAATGAATGCACAACAAATTTTGGTCGAATCACTTTGAGAAATAAATCAATTCTAGCAAGTGTATTTCCACCTCACACTTGCTCAGGGTCGGTTTTGAGAGAAGAAATGATTTTTTACTCCTGCATCTGTATAGTGCACATTGAGAAATAGTTTGTTTCTGATGGTTGAGTGCCAAACTAAAATGGTCAAAATTGCTGTTCGCATTGTAATAAGAATGTCATTTGATTAGGTGTAGGTATACTGACTGATAGTGAATAGTATAGATACAGATAATGAACACAGACAGTATGAAGTATGCTGAATTTGATTCAAGGATAATCTGTCCGGCTCCCTCAGCTGCAGCTAATAAAACTTCTTCGAGTTGTACAAACTCGTAAGTAACTGAGTACATGCAAGGCAGAGAGACCATCGAATAATACACTACAACAAAAGTTACCCTATATAGCAACAAATGAACAAATGAATTGTATAGACAGCAAAAACATGAGTTGAGTCTATATCCGCTGAGTTGTTCCAACGAGAGAATAAATCCTTTAATGATTTAGTGACGGACTGCTGAAATGAATTACAATCCGTTGCTTCGTACGCGCAGTCAATGTTGTTTCTACTTTAACTTCACTCATCTCATCGGCCAAACTACTTCTACATGCTACATCAAAATCCTCCATAAAGTTTCATAAAGTTCACGGTTATTGTACGTTTGGCTTTACAACATTCAGGAAGGAAATTATCTTTTTGTATCTGCATTGTACTTTTTCTATATACTTTTCTATACACTACCTACTCTTGAATCGCATACAGAACGTCCATACAGTGCTCATACTATACAACTAACCTAACAACCAACTACTGTGAGCATTGCAAATGGAATTGTAGCAAAGATAATTTACATCATATGAAAGTCACTGACAATGAACAAAGTCAGACACGCGTATCTATGTGTATACACAGTCCATCCCCAGAAAGTACAACAAAAAGATTAATAAAGCAACAGTCAAGTCAACTTTCAAAGAAATCCAATTATGTTCAACTCAGAACTCATACATCTCCTTCTAGCAGTGTATATTATCAATGTAGTTTCTAGTAGTGTGCACCTGTACGCTCATTTATTTGCCCAGTTTGTAGCAAAAGTAAAATATGTGATAAATTATTCTACTACTGTCACCCTACTACTCGCCACCACTCACAATGTTATACATAGCTTGTTCTTCGTCACAACACCGACCTAGAATCCATCAATAGGTACCTACTCACTTTTTGCTACACTTCGTGCATTTATACAAAAAAAGATACTTAAAGAAGGTAGTTGAGATAGGTATAGCTATGGGTAGTAATAAAAAGAGTCATGTATATAAGTGTACTAACAGTAACAATAAGAAATAAAGCACCTACCTACTTGTATTTCATATAAAGCTAAAAAAACACACACATACATTAGGTTTACATTAGCAAAGTCCATGAAAATTCTTTTCTATTATGTATAGATGTTATTTATGCAGACAAATACTTTTATGTCATGTTATTTTCTAAGTGACAATGTCTTCCGTAGCAGTAACTCTATATTCTCGAGTTTACGTTTTAGTTGGTTTACAAGTTTAGTACACGAGTATTTCTATCATCAACTACAGCATTTGGCACTTTAACAAAAACAATATGATTTGGAAGTGAGCCCGAGGCGTGGGCAATGGACAGTGACTGTGTGATAATCAACAATGGGCATGAGACAGACAGGAACTGCAGCTACGGCAATAATGTCTAATGTTTCATAGAACTTACAAATTAGGAAAATACTTAAATTCGACATAGAGGTAGGGGTAGAACAGTGTACAGAGATAGAGAGGTATAAAAACATTATGCTATTTCGATACAGACAAAGTTAAAACACTACCCACACACACTTTTCCACTGGGACAGCACTCGGACTCTCCTTTATTTACGACTACGACGGACAGACGCCGAGTTTGAGAGCAAAGAGTCAGAGTGACTAACAACAATCACTCACTTCCAACACACATAATATTATCTTTAGTTAGCTGGGACTTTGTCAGTCTGGTTTTGTAAATGTATGTATTATAGTAGAGAGAGAGTAATGCAATGGTACAGAAAATGTAGGGAGTGTGTAATTGAATGTTCTTTATCTTCCCTTCCCAACATAAAGTCCTGGTATAATGCTACAGAAATCTTTAAAAAGACTACTAGTAGTGCAGTAGGGGAAGCAT
>JAQFYB010000947.1:0-40059 GCA_034694085.1 Pogonognathellus longicornis
TTAATAACTAGTTCACGTATAGGATACAAACTGATAATTGCATTTTAGTAGGTACTAATTTGACTGTAAAAACTGTACAGCGATAATATGTAAAATAACATTATAAAATTGGAAGTTGCAGCATGTTTGTACATTCATACATCGTGTTAAAAGTAGAGTAATGTAGACATAAACACAATTTGATTGCGAAAACTTATCAGACATTTTCCACGTAAAATTAGTGCATGCAATCTCAGAATTTTTGTGAGCAGAGGAAACTGAAGGCTGGACTAATTGGTAAGTACATCCAAGAAATAAAGTTGGGAAGGAAAAGTCTTTTTCTCAGTTTGTACAAGTAAGTAATCTAAAAGAGTGAAACGTTATCCAAGATGCTTTTCTAATAACATGGGATGGTATAAGTTTCATTTCAATTTTACAACTTTGTGCTTCAAAGGAATTTGCATATCAGTCCAAACTTCTCCTTTTTGAACGTTGTTTTAAACTTTAAACACTGAACACGGTTGTTTAGCTCCCCTCTTATTCCTTCTACGAAAGCAACGTGTTCATTTTACATACAGGCACACTTATAATATTTCTCCAGACGATCGTTCTAAATACAAATATAATACAGATACGGATGGAGTCTTGAGACATGTAATCAAGAGTTAAGCCAACAGAGACTCGTATGGATATTTATGGTCCCTACACGCAATTCGTAACAACAGAAACACTCCCTCATGCATATAATATAGCATTAGGCTTGCACACAATAAAATAGAAACAGATATCATATGCAATCTCGCTCAAGACACACCAAAACCTAATATCAACCATAAGGTGAACTCAATATTTGGCTTTTGGATGCATTTAATTTATATCACTCAGCAAGAAAAACAATGTTATTTATAAATCTGACTTTTTACATCTTTCTCATGAGAGAAGATAGAAATTTTAAACTAACAGAGCGAGCATTCCCATATATGAACAAGAATTCCATGATAATCTGACACTTATTTAAGTGCAGCAACAAACAAACTATTTGTGCTTGAGGATGAACGAACTATATTCTTGTGATCTTTGTGTCAAAAATTTCTTCGTAAAAACACACACAAGAAACTCAGAGAGATAAGAGAAACACCCTTCGCCTTTGACTGAAAATACAATGTAAGTAAGTCAAGTCAGAACAAGTAGTACTTATTCCGGTAGAAAGAACATTGGATCTTGATACGAATAAAGCTAAAGGAAATTTGCATTATTATCTACTGCACCATAACTTAGGGCTACCATTAAAAATATCAAATCCGGATCAGGAATAAAGAATAAAGCACTATTCCCCAAAATTATGCTGTAACAGCAACAATCTAATATAGAATTATATACGAAAAGTACTTGTAATTGTCATATACGTATTAACTAAGTAAATTCAGATAAAGAACTATTACTTGTCATGGAGTAATTTCCATAGCAAGTATAGAAATTAAGATAGACATGTCTCATGTCTCACAAACAAGACTATCGCATAAGGAAAAGGAATTTAGTTACTAATTTATAATCTCGTTATTTACAAGCATTGGTATATATCAGTTATAACAATGCTGATTTAATTGGTTGTGATTATACGTACATTTAGGTACTTTTATTATAGCCATATACCTGATATTGTTCAAAATACATTCAATTTATACTATAATGCTTGTTGTAAGTATCTGAATTTTAGTACATGATAATTTTATATTCATATATTGCAAAAACATTAGAGAAAGTTAATTTTGACTATTGTTTACATAATAAAATGGAAAGATAATGTAAAAGAAATGGTTCTATAAGCATCTCATGCTAATAATTGTTTTTTATGATACCACAATTGACATAAAATATTAAAGAAAGTAAACCACCTGCATCTACTTATTCCTATTTGTAGGTAGTTTTAGTTCAAGATTTTTTTTGGCGCTTTCCTTTGATACAATAAAATGCGTTTTAATATCTGGTATGAAATCACTGTGTTTTACTATATTAACTTATTTTAAAAAGCAAAAATACAATTTACGCATTTTTAAAGGTGAGACAAAAACCAAGTTAATAACTTTATGAAATAGATCTGAATGTTGAAACTTCTCACAGTTCAATTTTGATTTCACTGCTGCTGGGACAATGAATATCAATGTCGATGTGAGAGTTTGTAAAAAATGTGGACTAAATGTAAGTATGCGTTAGTTTTAGGTTTGTACTTCTGCTTTTCTGCTGCTCTAGCATAGTACACAATACAATTGTCAAGCCAGGCGAGAAATGAAATGAATCTACTAACTTTGGGCAACAAATAATGTTCCATTATTTTTATTCGTTGTCTAAATTTGAAAGTATTTCACAAAGCAGAAATGGTGAATGAGACAGGAGCTCAATGTATTATGAAAAGGGGAACGAAAAACTTTAGAATAAAAGTTGAAACTATTGTTGACAGTGACATAGAGAAAGCAAAGTATACAAGACAGTCAAATCAGTTACGACAGAAAGATGTGATGTGCTGATTAGAGTGTTGTGTGACAAAGTATGTACACCAGTCTAGGTTGTCAAAAGACTTAAAGTGTGCAATATACCTTTTATAAAGAAAGTGCTAGCACATTTTGCTATCATTATATTACATAATGTTCCATCCATTTCTTGTTTAAGGTGCTATGTACTTTGTACTATATTTAACATAGGAAAGCAAAGGTATACCCTATATATACATTAACGCATAAATACGGATTGCGACGGATGTACTATTGCTACACTGAAACCACAACGTATGCATTGTTTATTACGAAAAGCTTTGGCAAAAAACTTCTTTCAAAATAAGTATAACTAATATACGCTTAAACAACATTACTAATATGAGCAATATCACTAAATATGAGAGTACGTATAAAGTGTTGGAACATTTAGCATTGTGTTCCATTGTATCTCATACCATATCAGAATGTTACAAAGGATATTTCATCACATTGAATTACAACGTAACATTAACTACATTTATATATTATATTATAGCCTCATTTACCTCCTGCATAATTTTACAAATACAAATAAGTCAGTAAATGGATATAGGGGAAACTGAAAGGGAATTCAAACTTGTACTGTTCAAAGTGTTATTCATTCTAACACTATGTACATATAAACACTACACTTTATAAACAGTATAGTATTACATGCACATAAATAGAATTGTTGCAGAGTAAAAGTTTGGGGTGGTAGAAAGGAAGACTAGACAACTAAGCCCAAAGTCAGGCCAAGTCAGTGTTACAGTTAGCCAAGCTCGTCCCGGCAACTGTCACACTTTTGACAAATGTGTTGTCTTTCTCGAAGAATAATCCTTCCCTCATAATTCACCAACAAATGAAAACCGACATGTGTTCCCACTCAGAGACAGACAAGAAATAGCGAACGGAAGAAAGCATGCAAACAGAATCCTTCATTACTCCTAGAAACTACAGCATTTAACATATGAGCAAAATAACAAGTAAATTCTATCTCGCATATCAATTTCACAGGCCACTAAGTACACCTTCCGTCTTCATTAATCAGATAGTCTAACATTTCTTCATTTACCCACTATGTACCTCCAAAATATGAAATGTACTAGGTATGTGCATATTTCATGAAACGAAAAAGATAACCCAAGACCTGTGTAAATTATAATGACAATATTATATTCTACACGTATTTAATTCATTCATCATTAAGATATATACATGTTTAAGTATTCATGTTGCATACAGATACAATAAGTGTAACTACCTATTAAGTATTAAGTTGATTCCTTAAGGCTCTGAGTATTTTTACATGCAATTTCAATTTATGCAACGTAAATGGATGTCATGTACATAAATTGTTTGAATCTTGATCCCCTTCTAGTGTTCGGTGATGTGGGAATTGTAATTTTAGTTTGTGAAGCCCTAGGAGGACGGGGGAAGTCTTGCATGTCAGTATGATGTATTCACATTAAAATAGTTCATCACAACACAACTAAACTTCTGGAATACTGTTCATAAACATATTTACTCTTGCGAAGCTATGCATTCCTTAGTTTTCATGGCTGGAGTAGTTTCTCATTCTATCTGGTTTGCTTTAGAACGTCAGAGTACAATAGTGCAGTGCTACAAGTGCTTTCTTGCTAGTTTCTTACGGTTGCAGTATTTAAAAAGATGAAAGCTCCCCCGCTTTCATTTATTTCATTTCATTTGAGTTTTATTTCTATGAGAAGGAAGGGTGAGGGAGACGTAGAGCAAGTTCTTGGAAGAGAAAACACGAGAACCAGAAAACCACAGACCACAATATTTGCTCTTGTCAACTCTATACATATACATACATACATTCACAAGTTTTGCAACTAAAATAGTTTTACACATTCAGCAATGCACAAACTAAAGCCTCCATCCATCCATCTAGTAACTTGTAACGTGTGGTATGTATAACGTATATGCATACTTATATTTACACTACACAAAGTTTGTTTCTCAGAGTAAATATACAAGCAGTATTCTATTGTGCTAATACTACATCAGTATGTTTTGTGTGGAATTTAGGCACTTACGAATTACGATACGATATGTTGGCGCATTGTATGTGAACATTGCATAATACCTATGTAGTGTAGTGTGGGCTCACTCACAATACAATACAAATAAGCGTATAAAAGCTGATAATATGAAATCCTTCATTTGTTCGAAATACATCGTGCTCATTTTGTATACGTTTCTGGTTGTACTTACATAATATACAATTCGGAGTAGACACATGCAAAATATATGCTAAAGTGAGTGAAGTGAATGACTGGTTGTGGTCCTCTATATATTTTACATTGGTATACATTCTAAAGTTATTCATGTGGACGAATGTGTACGCAAAATAGTCTGTTCACAATGCAGGGAACTAAACTGATTGTATGAGTTCAGTGAAAGAAAACTTTAAGTAAAGATGTGGGCTCACATTGTACATAATATGATGTCAGCTTCTAAGATTTCCTCTTTCTAAGGTTTGACTTCATACTATGTATAGTATACATAGTGGATAGTTTGAGAGTTGGAAAACTTTTTTCCCTTCCATTTAATCTTCACTATCTTAAATAGCAGACAGGCTTTGGCGAAAGAGGTAACGTAAAGTGAAGTGAAAGACTCAGTGCTATCTGAAAGCCCAAACGAGTCATCCTCTTGTAAAACTCGCCGCAGCTTGAGCTGTTTTCTTATTCATTTACAAGAATATAAGTGAAAGAAACGAGAGAGCTAAGAAGCATCAAGAAGAAGAAGAAAAAATACAAATATCTTTGCTGGTTTCAGCCAAGAGTGTTCTAAATGTATGTACAGCGTACAGTACGGAGACTAAAGTATCTTTTGAGACTATGTGGGCATTCAGTATACGCTAAGGGAAATTTCATGGTTTATGTTAAAGTAAAGAAGCATTGTATTTTGCTACTTAAGCCTTTACGAGATTTAGATATTCAACGAGATACATAATTTTTCACGCAGAGCGTTTTATCTAATTTAGCTGAAGATGCGAAAAGAGTCTGTGGGTTGGAAGATTTTGGAATCGCGTTCTTCGTGGCTTTCGACTATGACTTTCGGAACAGCATTTCGCATTTTTACCAAATTTGCTATACTAGTAGTATATAGCACAGCTTAATAATGTGTCTTTTTGTTCCGCTGCTTAAAGAAGCTTGTGTAGTATATTGTATTATATAACATTGTTGAGCTTGCTCGCAGATTTCCCTTGCTGTTCTCACAAATGTTTAGTGCAAATCTCTTTGCACGTTTTTGCAGTAGAAAATACGGAATATAAAATAAATCATAGGATCTCTAAAAGGATAGCCCAGAATAAAACTATCAGTCAGACCCTATAATACAAACTCAACTGATGTGATAACCTATAATCCAATGACTGTACAGTCATGCACATCGCACTATCAAGAAAACAACGTAACGTATCACACTGTAAATATGTAAATTTCCCCGCTATGATGTGCGAGATCTGCACTGAGTGTATTTGAAAGCAAAGTGGTGCTTTGTCTACCGTGTGTGTAAAAACTGGCAATATCTTGAAAAAGGTAATGCACTACTGTCTTGTCTCATCGAGGGGTCTAACCTAGACTTACATCTTGGCGACTTAACTACTACATACAACACAGGAGGATGTACCGAATTCATGGCTGGCAACCAGAGTTAAGTCTATTGCACACTATAATTCACAGGCTGAAGGTTAAACAATATTAAAACTTCTTGTTCGTGATTTTGCCAAGTTGTGGACGTCAAGTTTGTGGATTTTTTATCTGATGTGAATATTCGATTGGGCTGAGGCAAGTCTCGATCTGAATTTTCGTGGTTTGTGTAACTTATGTTGCTTGTGCGGTTTCCCTTACAGTCTCGAATCTTCTGCACTGATTGTAATGATTTTTAGATGAGAAATAATATGAACTTTTTCTAACTAACATAGTGATAACACAATATTAACTTTAGACAGGGCATTGCTATGAACATTTTTTATTCATACATTTATATTCCCATCATACAAACCATACACTCACATTAGGTAAGTAAGTAGCACTCTCAGACTTCCAACAATATATTCAGTTCGGATTGTTTTACACTCAGCTAAAAGAGTTTGCTAACTTTCATTCTTATTGCCCAATTGCTTTATTCTACTATTTAAGGTTAACTCTATACAGATATGAATACACCCAGCAGAAACTAAAATCAATGCTTTTTCCTTTGCAATAAAGCTACTTGGTTAGTTTGTATACAGAATACACATAGAATGAGTTGACGAGCCAATGAATTATCTGAAAATATTTATACCTAACAAACTAGAGCGGAAAGTGAATGAAAAGGAAAGAACGAACTAATAATTTAGGGAATATATTCAATGCTAAGCTTCGTAAGGTGCTTTTCACATTCATAAACTATAAACAAGTGCGTTAAATGAAACTCGCTTTGGGAAACAACATACCTACATAGTACAATAATAGCATAAAGGATACACCTATACTTATACACTTAACACAAAGATAATGTTACACAACCAGTGGTGAATTGTACACATAGTATGTGTGTATGGTTATTATTGTATTGCACAGAAGAGTGGTTAATGATAATATTGTTTGTGTACATTGTACAGGGCAAAGTTAAAGTTTGAGTATGGACACTTTATTGGTGCGATTACTGCGGACTGCATGGTTTGGATGAAGTATGCAGACAGAGGCCCACAAATACGTTGTTGTCAATAAAGCGGAAATTATCGATGAATTGTGGTTCATAAAGTATGCATCTGCTACGGCTCATTAGCATAGTTTTACTGCTCAGAGACACAATCAGTAGCCCTGTGAGTAAATGCGGGCTTAGCAAATGGAAAGCTTCCTATACAGCAGCAATTCACTACTGGGAGCTAACATAAGTCGTTTGGTTAGCTGTTGGCATCGTGTGGTTTTCTATGCGTTCAAATACCTTCTTCGTTTTCAACATAACTACTGTACCATTACATTACAATATGGCTCGCTAGCAGTCTGAGAAGAGTTCAGAAGTCTACAAACGGTAGTAGTAGGTAAGTAGACACTATTATTTGTAGCCTGTAGTGTAGTCCGACTTCAAACAGTCAATTTTCAAGCATATCATAGTAAATTAAACCATATAGCACATACATACCTTCGTGCCGAATAAAGATACGGTTTGTGTGTGGCTCCAGTATACTTTGCATTCTTATTAGCGTAGTGTAGGAGTAGTCGTGTAATCAGCTTAAATATGAAGTAAAGTCGAGACTTAGCTTTTTCGTTATTTTTTGTTGATTTACCTAGGATATCGTATTACCTTATAGGTAAGTACCTACTGTTTTCGATAGAATCTCTAACCTAGTAGCTATGTATGTATGCATGTAGCTGTAGCAGCTACCAATTTTATATTCAAATGCTTGCATTGGATAAGAGCTTAATTAGCATGTCTTTCATTTCAAATTCAACCTTAATGCCTTCAGCAACGTTGTGAGCTTATATGTAAGATGCTCAATTTTTACAACAAATCAAAACCATGAGAAAAACATTCATGAAAATAGTGTGTTCTACATCGTGGGTAGTTTATAAAAAAATCGTACTTTCATATATCGCTGATTTCGTGAGATGCAACACAAATGTATTTTTTGAATGCTACTTTCAGCGTGTACTACTACAGAATTAGCGTAGCATTTATTTGGCTGTTGAGTCACAAATGCAACTTTTTCCTGTTTTACTATTTGACACATAGTGACTGACCGCTAGTTTGTTCGTGGCCCGTTGAACTTAACACCAAATGTAGCCAACCTCTTCAGTTTTACTGCATTCACAGCTTTTAATGAGTTACTTGATCTATAAGCATTACAAAAGCTGTATTTGTGTTTTGTATTCTACCTGCAGTCCATTTTCGTATGTAAAGGTTTCAATTATACACACATATCTTTAGAATTGCATGGGAAAAATCATGTTTTATTTCGACTGTTGTCAATTTAGAAACCTAGCTACCTATACCTTTTAATTGGATGAACTTTCGTTCAATAACGAAGGTTCATTTAGACTTGCGGTAACTTTTATAAACTTACATTCTACACCGTATGCTACCTACATCCATATTGAACCTATTTGAACACACAAGCATAAATGCGACTGCTGCGTGGAGTAAATCTTATAGTTCCGTTGTTATTATTCTAAAGAGTAGATTTGTGACCAAAACCCTCAAATTCTCAAATTTGGTTAATCTGCATGAGGCATATCAAGTAAGCCAGAGCTTTCACAGCAAAATATTTAGTATGAGAATTAGCTTGAGTAAAGTAAGAAACGTGATGTAATATTATATACACATAGGTAGATAGGTACTAAAGTCGTTTGAGTAATGTAATCATTGTATCAACTCGTTTATGATGTGACTGCCAGAAATATCAGCTCTGCCAATATTATTTCTCACATATTATTCCTTACAAGCAAAAGCTAGTCTGGTTTTATTAGGTGTGTCGTTGACATTATCCGCGTGTTTCTCATTCTCTACAGAATACAAACATTCAAGAAAAGAGTTACAAGTCTGATATTATTTTAGCATACATACCTAAATCCAACTCCAGCAACATAATAATACATGGGCTGTTTACTGTATTAGAGTTAAGTGACTACCACACTAAACTACAAGAGCTGGGTGTTTGTAGTAGTGCATTGCTTGGTGTTATGTTGGTTGGTTGGTTTGTGTGTACGGAGGCAGAGGAGGAGAAGCATTAGGTTGGGAAACGGAACAAAGAAAGACTATCTCGACTGAAGGTTTAAGTATGGCACGGTTTCCCATTGCTTATCTTGGTTCATGGAAGAGGATTAAGTAAACAGCGAGACAATGATGGATGGCCGGGTAAAACAAGGTGATAAATCGCTATTCAATAAACTAGCACTGATAGCATTTCATTTTCACAGCCTGTTGTTGACTTTTCTTCACTCTCTTTACTTTACCAGTTTGGTTTAGCACTATGTAATGTACTATAGGCAGGTACTAGTCTTTCAGGGATAGGATGCATGGGAGTACATATATGTACAGTAGTGTACTTTACTGTAGTATACATAGTTGTATTATGTAATCTGCTGCTAGTAGTTTGAAATCTGAAATAATATAGTATGTGGATTTAATGTACATTCTTATGATCCACCAAACAAGGTTTGGCTGGATGGACTATGCATTTACGATACTTCCACACACTATGAACGAGTCTCAGGATCTTTTCTCACTTTATTTTCTTTGCTTTATTTTATTTTATACGAGCTCAACTTGGATAATTTACTTTAACTTTCTTTGGTTTTTGGTTTGAGGCTAAAAGCATGCTGTGCTGAACCGGGCTTGGCTCCCTAGGTAGGACTCCACACTGAACTCAGAGTTTGGCCAGCGTACATACTAATAGCAGGTGTATATGACGAAATAGCAATAAAGATTATACAGGTACTGAATCCAGAAGTATAAAATAAAACAAGAAGGAACATTACATTACATTTTTCTCGTCTCTTCCAATGGGATGTGCAGAAATGCGGACGGACAGTGAGCAGACTGGACTGGATGTTCGTAGATGAATGTGAATTCTATTGTGATTGCATTGAGAGCGAGTCGTGCGAGATTGGGATGGGAAAGAAAGAATCTTTTTCGTAGTAGGAGCTACATTAGCTAACCATCACTTTGGTCTTCTCAGACCAGTCTCAAGAAATCCTATCCGTTTACCACAGATCCTCCTTATATTTTATTTCCATGTGTTACAAAGGGAGTAGAGAGAGAGATACATAGGTACTCTGGCGAAGATATGGCATTGTATATGGTACCTATATATCTACCTTTGTCTAATGTATGTTTTTCTTGTTCAAATGGCATTGCCTTCGGTAATGCAGCTATTATACCCGTGGATCGTTAATTGCGTGTTGATTGTTGTTCCATATAACATTTCGTTGTGTAGGAGATTTTGTATTCATCCAGTGTGCACAGGTATGCCTTACTTGTCCGTCTAGATTACATTAGTATTTATCTAGTATTCTGGACAGCAACCCCTATACTACAACATGAAATCAATTAAAATGCCGTACTGAAATACAAATTTTCGTTGAATGTCTTGTATAAAATAATACAATCTTGCAAGTTATAAGCTTGTTGGTATAGTATGGGTTCCCTAGTAGTAGTAAATACGGTTTAGTAACCTCGAAAAGACTGATTACAAAAGTTGGGTGGGAGTTTTCCAAGCGTTGAAATGTTGAAAATGAATAGAGGAAATCATAATAAGCACACAAGTCCGTTGTAGACTAGTAATAATTATATGAAGAATATTTTTAAGCACCATAGGGCTATAATATAATAACAATTTCCTAACCATAAGAAAGTAATTATCGAATGGTTATAAGGGAAACAACAGTTCGCAGAATTGGAATCATAGGATTGCAATTTTATTTTTGCAAACCATATGGGGAAAGGAAAAGGTCGAGTATGGCTGTTTTTTGAGATTGTAGGTTGTAGCGTAGTGTAACCCAAGTGTAACCAGTAAAGTAGAAGTAGAATGACCCTACGGATATACAATAATATGTGGCTTGGGATTTTAGTAATTTGGATGTGTACAAGTATGCAGAGTGTAGTAATACACTATATTGACATTTTACTCATGATTTGCTACAAAAACAAATCTAAGCAAAGAGCTGGGCTGTTTGCCTTATTAGGTCGTTATAAATGTGGGTGTTTGTAAGTGACTGATTAATTAATGCCGGTGATTTACATTTGACATGACAAGCCACAGCCTCAAGAATGAATTAACACCTGCTTGTATGTATGCATGCCGATGAAATATGGCTACATGGCAGGTGTACTTTCACCATATGCCACCACCAACAAAACCAGTATTGCACATTGTTACATGACTTGCATTTACATTACATCCTTTCAAAGGCAACCATGATTAATATTAGCACAATCCAACGAGCAAAAAACAGAAATAGTTTAAACTCCTTTACAAAAGGCAAATACATATAATTACAGTACTACAACATATTTATGTGTTTGGTTATTGTTCAGAACAAGAATATTGCAATTTTATTTCTTTATTGGATTTTTTCTTACATACCTAGGTAGATGGATACACTCTGCTACACAGCTAATGCCATGTAGTATCAGTTACATGCTTTAACATAAGATAATATAGAATATTGCTAATAAATGCTAACGAAAGTAATAAGATGCCTGATCTACCCTACAAATCTGGTCAAGTAGGTATTTCCATTTATTTTGCAGTCTGCTTCTATACATTAGTTCAATATGTAATAATAATAATAAAAACTAGATCAAGATAGAACCTGCAATTCCCTAATCCTTTTCAACAACAATCCTTTTCATTCATTCAAAAGTTTTTTCCGTAAGAAATCAAGTTATTGCCCTTCATTTACTGATTCGGCATGAGCACCATCACCATGCAGCTCTAGTTTTACGAGTTCTGCCTTTACCTATCCGAAAAAGGTAAGCGCTAGTATCTGTAAATCATGCACTTGGGTCTATTCATTGTAAATTAGCTCGAGATATTCGTATCTTCATCAGCATTTGATTGCACAGCAATTTCGCAAGCAGACTTATGAACACACAAAAGCATTTCGTACACTATAACTACAACTTGTAGCTCAAAAGCGTTTTCAACGATGATAAAAGTAGCAGTATGTGTAAAAGTGTATGCACAAGGCTTCTATCTCTTTTAGTGCATAATATTAGTAGAACCAACTACTTTGTGCCGCGTGAGACACTGAGACTAACTCGAGATTCAATGCCTATGAGCTCTCTGTCAAGAAAATCCAATGTAGTCTCAGTCTCGAGCACATAAGTCTCTTCAAATCTCATCTTGACTTAAGTTTGAATACAACAACTTGTATTCACCAAGCTACAAAGTAAGTATTCATCTTTTGACAGTAGTAATATGCAGAAGTAGTAGCACCAGTGTAGAAAGCCCTATAGTTCCCACATCAGACTTGCAGTGTTCTTCTTCTTCGTGTATACACACAATACACACAACTACTATTAGTGTAGACTGCTATGTCTTTGTAGCTGTGTAGCGTGCTGATGCATTGTAATTGTCAGTATTGAATAAGCCTTGTCTTCACTACATAACATTACGTTATAACGACAAGCTACATCTACTTTAGTTGAAGTGTGAGTGGTGCAGACTCGAGTCAAGCTTGTCTTGTCTCGAGTTAAAGTTGAATGAAGCTGAAGTTGATATCTTGGACACAGCTATAAGATTTCTACTTGAATTATATTCATTCCCTTGGTAAAATCATGTCTTGAATTTATTAGTCACCCTAGTCATCCATATAAATAAGCATTTGGATTTTGGAAAGAAGATGATGTGGGATACGAATACGAAAACGAACTGCTACAACTTCTACTACAACATATTACTATTACTCCTTTGCTTTTTACTACAACCACGTTGCAATACACAACAGTCTTCTTGTCTATGTCTTCGTGTGTAGTGTACTATGCATGATAGCTCCATGCATGATATAAGCAACAATTTAAGAATACACTTACTTTCAGCTGTCGAGATGTGTTTTCTGTAGCAGTAATGCATATTACACGTCTACTATTACGTGTCCCTATATATTCTACACATAAATATATTCAATGCTGTATTAAACCTAGTACAGTAGGTAGGTAGTGTATAATACCAAGTAGGTATACTGTATTATACACATAATAGCATACAGTTACTGATGATATTGTAGTGGTGTATTCGTGCATGGTAGTAGTAGTAGTTGTAGTAAAATGGTATAAGTAACCAGTCGAGCAATCGTCAAGATTCGGAGTTGTTCAGCTCAAGTCAACGAGTTAAAATCAACTTACGCAGCATACACAGAACTTGGATAGAAAATACAAGCTTGAAGCATGTGGATGCAGAAATGAAAGCATTCAGTGCTGCTAACGATATACAAGGCTGACAGTGGTGTGTCTATTACAGAGGAACAGACTAGCAACCGGTAAACAACTTGAGCACGTATATGAAATAGTAGTTTGTAGCCAACAGCGTTGCTGCGTATATATACGAACATTTGAAGACGCTCTTTTCGAACTTGCTTTTACACACACATAGATACATACATACCTACAGGTATCTTCTTCAGAGCGCTCTGCAGAAGAAGAATCAAGAATACGGATTATTATTTAGAATTCATTCCGTGTTCCTTGAATTATACGAAGAAGATGGGAGCCAAGTGAGTTCAGTACTGTATGGTATTTTCTTCATGTGTATTTCCTCAGAAACGAAGCTAATGTAATGCATGGGGAATGGCATAAGACAAGACTCAACTCAAACTCACAGTCAGTTATTGAAGAACCATATTTTATTATACTACCTACATGTTTTCTTATACAGAATATGAACTCTCTTCGTGTTCACTATGGACTATGGACCTCCAGTCACGAGATTCGTCGTGATTATATAAAACTCATATTATACGAACCGTGATGTGTTGTATTGTAACATGTAGAGATATTGGTAGATACTTATGGTATAATAATGGAGTAGTGTGTGTAATGATATATTGTAGTAGGTACCTAGGACTAGGGCTGTGAGGTATATGATAACATCGAATCTTTTACTAGCACCTATATTTGTGCTGAACTGTCTGGGAACGAAAAAAGGGACGAAGAAGCAAAAGCAAGTAGTATCCGTAGAGATAGAATGCAATATTATGTAGAATGGAGTGGATATTCAAAGCCGGCTTGTTTAGCCCTTGTTCGAGTCGTATCTTTGTGTTCTTCCAGTACAGTGTACACCAGAGATTTCCAAAACGCATCTGAAGAAATACCTTGAAAATTATATACACGTAGTACATGGTGTATGGTCTGGACTTGACTGGCAGTGTCTTCTAAGTACCTTCTTTCTCTCAGTATGGCATAATAATAATAATGTGTCCAGTACAGCAAGTCAAGCATGCTAAGGTTTCTTTGGTCGCTCAAGTCTCAACCCAGCCCGCTTTATTATACAGCCACCATCCATTGTGTTGCCAAGGCCCATTATAAGCTTGACTTGGCTTCAATATCTGTATACGAGATGTATATTGCATTTGTACTGCACGGGTGCCGTACTTACAAAAGTATTCCAGATGAAGGCAACTTGCTGGAAGAGTTGTTGCCGAGAATTGAGAATCCCTGTGAAGAACAGGCTATTTAGCTCGCTATGAGTTCACTCGTCCAACTCGAAATCTTTGGTTAAAATTACAATAAATAACAGATACTATGTACTTATATGAGCTTTATTTATGATTGTGTATCATCCTGCTCTTCATAAAATATGTCATCGCTCATATTTAGCCTTTGGGAGTGGCGATAGTTACTTTCCTACTTACACACTCTATCTAGTATGCAGCTCCGTCCTACAATACCATGAACAACTTTACTCTGCAGGAATTCTACATTACAAATATAATATTATTATTTTATCTTTATGTGTGTTGTACTAGCAGTATTTACTCCGTTGCATCTGTAGTTCATAGTGTGCCGTTTACTATTCAATTCACATTCATGTTAACTACTAATATTAAGGGAACATACATAAATGACGTCTACTTTTTAGAGGGAGGACGTCTTACAGGACATGACCAAAACCGAACGGGAGGAGAGGGTCTAGTAGTGCCGTGGGACGTCTAAAATGTTTCCTCCAAGATGCCAAAATTTGATTGCATCTTTTGTTAAATTAGAGCAAAATTTGCTCAGTTTTTCACCCTATTCGCTTATATTTGTTATACCTTGGACGTTTGGTTCAAAATAATTTAATTTTACGGTTTGCATGAATAATTCATGACATGACATTTCAGGCTAAGCGAAGGGAGTGGGTCCAAAAATGATTCAAAATTGCAAACATCATATATGCAATTTCCTTATTATAAGCAACGTGTGTGTCTATACTGTACCTACATAATAAAATATTTACTTGCTACTATAACAGGTGTATCTCTGAGCGAGCATTCTTTTCCTGCAAAAATCACCATAAACCAACATTTATATTACAGACAGGTACACATAAACACTGAGAAAAACTCTTCTACCAAACGCCTTGAACCTATAAATACATAATATACGATTAGAAGTTAGAACAAGCACATAGATTACTATGCAATGTCACACAGCGAGAGATAGAGCACCCAAGTATTAGCCACCCTGGAAGAGATACAGAATCATCAACTCATAATGCACTGCACTAAGAAAACAAATGTAAACTTGTACACACAATTATAATAACAATAAACGAAACGATAGTTAGTGTGCCATTCGTCTTTGCAGTAATTGTTCAACTTGTTTTGGTCATTGTACAAAGAGATTAATGTGGAAGGCTCTCATAATCTACGACTTTTCAGCTTTTCTTTATTGACTTTGCTAATGGAAACGTAGAGAGTACTTACCTACATGCTTATGTTAGCATTACTAAAAGTCATTCATACACTTATTACATATGTTGTGTGATACTTTTTACATCACATAATAGAATCTGCTGTTAGGGCACTAGGGAGGGAGTGGAGTGCATCTTTAAACATCTAAACATTAAACTTGTATTTTGTAAATATTAGAATAGTAATTTGCCACGTGTGTATAATGTTTTAGGAAAACAAACGCACGGGTTCACAAGACACTTGAGCTCTTACCCAGATTTCTGGGAAACCACTAAACTCACAATTAGGTACATAATGCATCCACAACTTAAGATCATGAATGCTTATATACACAATAATAATAAACAATAAAGACTAGACTTGTTTTCATTAACCATATACAAGTAACCTTTAGATCAAAGTAATTTTAATGAAATATATGTAATAATAAATTCTTAAGCAGGATATGGTACATAAAAATACTTTTTTTTCTAACTTTACTTTACTGTATATGTATGTAATGAAAATGAATCAAGAGAATACTATACGAACTGTTCAATCAGCATTTATCTGTGTGTGATATATAGAAGTGATTGAGAAACACAGCTTTTTATTGTTGTTAGTATTGGTAATAATATTGACATGATAGTATAAGTAGCCTGTGTGATGTTGGCATTGAGCTTGAACTGTTTGTTAGTGAATTACTACTTACCATGCAACACATTCCTGTAAGTATTAAGTTTATTGCATTTCCCCTTTGGGCTGCTATAATTCAAATTGGTCAATAGCATTTGACTTGAACTCGGATACCGAGATACATGGCACATTACAGAATGGAGACAAGAGTAATGGAACAGTGAACCCGAGTGTAATTGTACATTTAATACAGATAGCTTTACAATTTGCATTTAAAGATGTATAAGCGAACTGCTTAAGATTCCATTTGCCGAGCTGTATGTTTGTTTAGTTGGGATATGCTAAAATGAATATAGGTATACTCGTTGAATGCAGTTTAGATAATGGGCTATCATTATTTGAATGATTCGTATTGAGAAATTACACGGACTCCACAAACACTGGCTATCATTAGCATACAATTAAACCAATATAATTTAAATAACAGAGCAGTCTAACAAATAAGAAAGTTTACGTTGATATTAAGTATGGCATTTAGTAAGTAATAATATGCATTGAACATGTATCAAGTAGTAGTAGTAGTAATGCTTTTAAATAAAAAGTCGTTCTGTGTTCTTCTGAAGAATAGAGTCAGAGAGTCGCAGTCACATCACAACAACACAAACAGAACCTGATGCCATGCACGTATAAGAAGAGAAATAAATACGTTGAATGTTACACTGACGCTTAGTAGTAGTAGTAAAATGAATGTTGTAGAAATCTAGTATTGTATGACCCCAGGGAAGGTAGTAAGGGCTCAGAACCTACTTAGCATTAATCATTTGCATTATCGATTTTTTAAATATGCATATAACGATAGTTCTTTAGATGCATGGGCTGTCGTCCGTGTGTACACAACATAGATATACGTACATTGGCTGATTATTGATTAGCAACGTAGAATGTGCGAGATGATGCTCTTTCTTGTTATCCTTTTTATGTTTCATTAGATTTCTTTACATATAAGAATACACTGCACATGTATGAAAATACGTCGTTATATTATAGTACTGTTACGAAAATTGATTCATTCGTGTTGAAGCCATTCTTTGAAATGTAGAATGGTAAGGTAAGAACTTGATATTTGCCTTATTCAATTTGAGCAATGAACAAAGTGGGACATTGTGATCAGAATATTAAGTGACTGAAAGGCAATGAAAAGTTTCATGATTGCATTATTTTCTTCGATTAAACTTTCTGTTTGCTCATGTGAAGTGCTGTGATGTGAATTGACGTGACGATGAGAATGAATGGAACACTTGGATTGCTTGCAAAATCAATGCGGATTTGGATTCTCACTTTAACAGAAATCATCTGAATTTTAGATGAATGTCCTAGGAGTTGTCTGTTCTAAATGACATTTGTTGTAACGTTTATGTACATAGCGAGTCATAGGTAGAAGGGTGGTGGATCGCATTTACTGCATTTGCAAGAGCTCATCCAGATAAGATCATTTTAAGAAGAATGAGGCTCTAAAATCATCAAGAGTATATCACATTACGTTTGTTTCTCAATGAGATCAGACGGCATGCTCACTCTTCTTGTATGTAGACTTGTAATTAAATTTATGTCTGCATAAATGTCCCCGTAAACTTTGAACTTTCGTTTTTTTTTCTTCTTTCCTTCACCATGCCATAATCAGGGGACCGGAGAGCCGGCTTTCTACCAAATGATGTTTCTTTACAATTACGGCTTACTTATGTACGTATTTTATTCGGTAGTCAAAGCGGATTTTTTCATACCCCTAAAATAGAATATTACTTGTAAAATATTTATATAATTTTATATAATACTTTATACCTGTGTGCAGAAATCCGGATCAATCTGTAAAAAAGGGATTAACCATATAATTTACCAGGTTAAAATTTGCGATGCTTCAAAAGTTTCATGAATTTTTTGTTGATGATTTACGTGAGGACTGAATAGATTAGCAAAATTGTTTATAGGTTAATAGACAAGTTCAGTTGAAATGAACACAGGTTGTACGTAGGTAAATACTTTGAAAGCATCCTCTTGTCGTGATTGCAAAAATAAAAAACTATTACCAGTTCTGAACTTTCTTAGTGGGACATTATACGCTCCACCTCTACAACCTATACCTACCAAGTACTTAGATATACGTGCCAATGAAAACGACTAAAATAATCTTGTGGATGAGACAAATCTGTAGTTTACAAGCAGAAAAGTCTTATCCATGCTGCTATTAAACTAAATCTAGATAGTATATATTTGAGCCTGCACTTATAGTAGGCTTAATACAAAATGATTCGAATAGGTACTTTATTAATACCATGTTGTTACTAGCGAATTATTTTTTAATTAACAATAAGCTTTTAGAAGAAAGCTTAGGTACAGTGTACTTAGTACAGGTACAGTGTACTTATTACAGGTGCAGTTTACTTAGTACAGGTCGTACAGTGTACTTAATAAAATCATGTATAGTACTAGTACTACCAATGTTACATATATCTGTACATCATTGCATTAGTAAGTATAATTATCTTACATGTACTTATTAATGGTGGCCTTCGACTGTTATAATGATTTATACTTAATACACTGGCACAAAAAATTGCAATAAACCATTAGTAATTAGTTAATTAATAAACCAAAGTGGGAGTAAAGAACCATCGTCTAGTATCTAAGGTCAGGAAGGATTACATACAAAGCCATATGGCTTTGTATGTGACTTCTGCTATTAGTGAATGTTTTTTGTTCGTAATGTCCTCTGGGGGAGACCAGCTATTTTGTATTTGACTAGAGTATGACAATAAAGTTTGATTTGATTTGGTTGGATTTATTTTGCCACATCAGAAAGTATTAGTACCGAATTTTAGAAATTGTCTCCGACAGTTTTTGAGTAGATGATTTTCACGACTGGTTGGACGGACACTGGACACACAGACAAAAAGCTTGTATATACCTAACCATCTGACGATGATTAATAAACATGATTAATTTGCAATTACATTAAATTGATACGTGCATAATTACTTGAATGTGACCTAAATAGTAATTTGAAAAAAGTTTTATTTAAAAAACCAAACACTATTTGTAAACAGTTAATGAGTTTATATTTGATCTGTTCCTTCAATTGTCAGAATAATATTTCTTGTTTAAGAAACTACTATTGGATATTCCATTTTGACACAGTTTCATTACTACTTAATATTGCCTCTTGCTTAACTTAGGCTTTTGGAGATTGTATTTAGTCGGTTTTTGCAAGACATCGGATAGAAAAGGAAGTTGAACACTACGGAAGAAACTATAGACACAACAATACAGTACTTACGTATTGTGGGAATATATCTGATGCTTGCAGTTGTGGGATATATCTATATAGCGAAATGTACTGCAGCATCTCAAGCATCTCATTGGGTTCCACTTGTGCTATCTTCTAGCACTCCTTTTAAGATGGCATAATACACTTTTCTGTACTGCACTAAACTACACTCCTCATTTAACATGCCCCGGACTACAGTAGTCAAGTACAACTCTGCTAGTGATGAAGACGTTAAAGTCTCAGCTCAGGGAAATATTTTAAGCAAGTGCGGACAGTTGGAGACAAGACAAAGAATAGGAGGATGTCATTATTGTCATCATAAACTAACTGCAACTACAGCTTCTACCAACAACACTTTCATTCTTAGCTTTTGGATATCATAAGAACCTACCAGCCAACTATTTGTACACGCAGCTCATTTATATCTAACCATACAGTACAATATACATAGAAGTATAGCCATACAAATCCAAAACGAAAGGGTTAAAACAGTTCCTAGCTTAAGTTTCGCTGTAAGTGCAGACTGTATCTTTGTATATGAAGTAGGTATCAAACTACACAATGCTACACAATGGGCATAAGCACTGCACTTATAAAGTAAGGATCTATCTCTTCATTTCATTCAACCATAAAAGTCAAACCAAATAGGGAAAAAGTCCAGTGTAGTAGTATTGATTCTAATTAGCTGCAAGTAGTGCATTTGAAGATACAGCAAAATGAGAATGTGCTTTAACGTTGATAAATTAGTCGTACGTGTACATATTACTGCAAAAGAATGGCAAAGAAACAATTCAATTGCTACTATAGACACTACTAACACTACAAAAGAGAGGTGCTGGATTAAATCTGTATACAATGTTTTATAGTTCCTGTGTAAAGTAAAAATCTACACTTAATGACACATAGATCACATTAATTGTCATTGTTGTTAGAACATATACATTAGTGTGTGTCATCTTAATTATTTCCTGTAAAAGTTTTCAAGGCACTTGAGATTATCTAGAGTGACTCAGCTCAATAAGTATAACTACACCAAGCATTAAAGCGTTGAAATTTTGAACCCGGCATAGTACCTAAATGAATTTTGGTTTGAATTCGGTTTTATGTTACAAACAATGTCCTTTTGGTACCTAAAAATTCAACTGCTGGGAGGCAGTAGAATGCATTTTTGTTGTAAATCGTAAAATCGTGTATGATTAATTATGAAGTCAGTCTCGTGTTACGGTGATGCTTCAACTTGCTCAATGTTAGTTAATATATAGAACACGCATTACATCAATCTCAAATCTCAGGCCATATCACTTGTGTTAAAAATCGGTGATTTACGTAGAAAAAATTATAGATTCTGCCGGCAACTTTTACATTTTTCATTTACCACGTATAGCTAGGTACTAGGTACATACTTGATTTGATGTATTGTACTTTGGTACTAAATACTACAGCAGGTGATAATTTAATTTAGCTATAATTACATAACAGAAAAATGTTTTTGTGTATTACTGTAATTAAATACACTGTTGGCAGTATGAATGAAATATAATTTTTAAGGGTAAGGTGTAATGTACATATGAAGGAAAAAGAGAATGAAAATAATACAAAGAACTCATACAAGCTCTATGTGAAGGGGAATACTAGAATGAAGCCTTGCATTGAATGTGTGGTTTTACCTTTGCGTTTACCTGTGTATAACATAAGTCAGGTTACCTAAAGGGAGGAGGGTAATTATAACATTTATACAATTTCTTGAAAGTTCTATGATTTGCTGCCCTACCCTTTTTCAAGATATTTAGTACTCATATTGAATAGTTTACATTAGTGTAGTAGTACTCCGTGCTCACTTCTCAGGGTGTGTGTAGACACGTATTTAGCTCATTTCTCGATAATATTATGATGTACATGTATGAATTACATCGGGAATAGGTATTCTACAACACATTATTTTCCGTATATCCATAATCTACTTTTATTAGTCTAACCGATCGGCAATCTGGTCCATACCGTCTTGCCTGGAGTAAAAAGGATCAAAAAACGCCAAAGAGACTAGACTCGTCTGAACATAAACGAGATTTTATTGAGCACTGTGAGTGAGTAAAAGTATCTAGGTACACATATCATGTAGGTATTATAACCAGCTTACAAGTCCGTTCTAACAACCATTGTAGCATTATTAAGAAAAAAGACGGCGATCGCGATGGCACACGATATGATGATTCCATTGACTCTGTACACGCTGTGTTCTTAAAGGTACAGCACCACAACACAACTCAAACCAATTTTACGTGTAACAGAGCGATACCTACATTGATAAGTAAATGAAACAAGCTTGAGAGAATATCGAGAGCAAGAACATTATTTCCAATCCTACGATCACAATGTTGTATGTGCCACCATCACCAAGTAGGACAAAAGAACAAATCATATTCAAATAGTAAAATAACCATAAAACGTATTTATCGTGTTTGTTAATGCATAATAATTTTTTCCGGTCATTTGGATAATGAATAGCATTTACAACGTTCCTGATGAATGTACTACGTGGTAGAAAGGATTTTAGTAAATTGTCAGTTATGATCATTTCATCCTTCTCGTATCCTACTAATATAATATTGTTTGTTGGGTTGAAGGCAGCCCAGCAGAAGAGAGATACTATAACAGACAAGCAAGCAGGTGAACATAACACGGAGAAACACAGAAAAAGGCTGGAAGTTGAAGGAACGAAACTAGCCAAACCAGGACGCCCCGTTTAGTTGATAGAGATAAAGTCAAGTCGTACATAAGTTAAGTGGGAAGTGGGCAGATAGAAAAAGAGATGAGAAAGAGTTGGGAAACAGCAGATGAGGATGAGAATGAACCGAGAAGAGAAACTCGATAGATTATATTCAAACACAGCCTGCAGAATACCACAAAGAATACAGAAATGGTACTGATGGACAACGTATCATTATTATGCTCTCGTGCATCCCATAGTCTTTCGAATAAGATGCTCATTCTAAATCTCCACAGCATTGCATTACTTTACTACAACCACCACTATGCACTACAGCCATACTCTCACTGAACTTACACTTCATCAGTACATCAGTAGTCAGTAGTAGTAATAGTAAGGATGGGAACACATTGTACTACCACACGTACAAATATCTCAACAGTGAACACACTCTATCTATACCAACATCTATATACATTTTATACACACACATTAGTACACAGTAAAAAGAACGCTACCCAAGAGCACAAATATTATGATGTGGTTTAGAACTTGAAGATTTTCTTAGCTGACTTAGCTTAGGTACTACTTATGTAGTACATACATCGTAGTACAACTCTTCTGTGTTCATACGCACTACTAAATGCATGGAATCTATTGGTATCCACATTTCTTGTACTCGCTTTGTTGTTATGTTATAAGTCTGTACCGTCGAATCGTATATACTTATCAGAGTACGTGTACTTTAAGCTATTTTTTAGTCAGTCTCAGTTTTGTGAAGGAAAGAGTATTCTTCAACTCCACTATTCAACACGTACGTACGCGTACACGAATAATATTACCGATCCAAGCGTCCGTCCTGCCTCTAAGAAAGTTAAAAAAACTTAATTCTAGTAACGCATGCTAGCTATAGGTACCATACCCACCTATATGCCACATTATCATATTATTCTTTTATGTAAAGCTTTTTGTGTTCAGATACAAGTATGTGTATAAAATGCGTTCACAGTGTTATGTTAGACCAAGCTATAGCTATTGTATGTGTATTGTTGTATGTATGTACACCTTAGAAATGTTGAAATTGTATGTGCCATCACTACACAGCCTTTACAATGCACGCAATTGTAAGTAACTCAACTTCATTTTATTCAACAAACCCAGTCAGATTATTCAGTATTCGGATGGAACCATACCTTTCATTATTACACCATATCGTGCAATCTCAACAACAGTGGACAGGCCAACATGGTCTTATGGCTGGGAGATATAATATCATTTTTAGATACCTATACTAAGATTGTTGTATCTGTAGAATATGTTATTCCTCTTTGTACTGGAGGGATAACTACACTAAACTCGCTTATTGTCTTGAGTTTTTCTTTCTCAACATATTTCACCGCTCCACTACTAAATGTCTTCAAGGTAAAATCCGTATCGAATGGAAATAATGGGAAGATGCACTTTTAATTCGTCTCTTTTTTCTATGTATTTTACTTGAAATGTTGTACTGTACTGTACGTAAGAAGATGCACATATTTATTATGATACCAATACGTCTGTGAAACAACACTCTTTCTTTTTCTGTTACGTGTAGTAGACGGGACTTCATTTTGAAGGACAGGTTCATTATTAAAATGAAACATTACTTTAAAAATCATGCTAATGTTAATCATGGTAAAATGCACTTGCTTAGTTATGCACATCAATTCATATAAAAATATAAATACATTTATCTTCAATTTTTAATCCTGAAGCAAAATGTGTTTTCTACACAATTCCATGAATAATTGTTTAAAATATTATAAACATGACATCATAGTATTCATGCATTTGCATACAATCTGGTTGTATGTTTAAAAAGTATTTATTAAATTATCAATTATTATTAAAAATCCTAAACTTCTATGGTGGACCGGACCCTAAGGTCTCATTGCATGAAAAATGGTAAACAAATAGTTTTACATGGGAATACATGACAGAATTCAACGGAACCGATTCCGGGGATTCCGAGCTGTATTTAGTTCCTATGTTTTTAAAGACATGTGTATATATCCTTGATTCAGTACAAAAGTTTCATCCTGGTAGAGGAATTTATGAAATCGTCGAAATTCATTTTGTTTGTGTGCACGAGGCACGAACTGGCAGAAGCTCTGTTTCCGAAATTGTTTTGTTTTGTTGGACATTGGAGTTTTTGAATGTGAAAGGGTCAGGTGTCAGGTCACTGATTGATACTTGTACAATCAGGAATTAATTTTGTAATCAGTGAATTTTTCAGTGATAATTTACTTAAGTTCATTTATTATTAGATATTAACCGTAACAAAATTTGAATAGTATTCATTAAAAGGTCAAAGGTAAATATTGAATTTTGAATATTTTATGTTTTTTTAATGAAAGTGTCGTGATTTTTTTTCCACAGATCATTATAGAAAATAGAAATCATTGACAAATGATACGATACAATACACAGATGATTGAAGATTCAAAGATGGAATAATTGACAGTTGACAGCACCTGTTGAATGTTGAATGCCCAGTCTTCCGCAAATTATGATTATCCCATTTAGCTGTGGAACGCTTTAGAGACATCATAATAAGAAAGAATGAATAATTTCTGTCGAAACAGTTGACGAATCGATCATGAAAGAAGCATAATTTATCAGCAAGTGGCCTGGAGTCTCTCTTTTGTTTTTCTTAGTCCAGAAAGTCAGGTAAAGGAAAAGCATGTTTTCTTTGTCATAATTATTTTTGTCTAAAGGGGTACTTTGTTCAGTGTTTTTACTAACAATATACCTGATAAGCTTTAAATGCATTTCTAATTTTATCAAGCGAGGAGTTTTGTATCATTGTAAGTGTAAGCCTTTGTCTGGAATACAAATTAAACTTTTCACCTTTAAACTTTTCTAGATTCATGAATCCACCCATAGTAGCCCTATAGAAGAATAAATCCCAGTCGCAGCCGGTCCGGTCATATAATACGATCCATCCGTTCTTTGTAAAGCAAAGTGAGCTAGAGAAGATGCTTTTACAGTCCACGAATATATACAACATCCATCCAACATAAGAACAGTGTAGAAAGAAACTACTAATTTCTAGCAACCTTACCATCAGAAGAATACACAGCGATTTTGTGTACCGCAGCTGCCTGTGCTTTGCCTTTGCCTACGCCCAATTTTCTGTTTGTGCCCAAAGGCAAAAGTTTCAATATGAGAGTTGAATCTTCAAGTCTCTTTACAACGTTCTAACCGGTTAGTCCAAAACCGCCAAATTCCCGGGTATTTTCTATTTGCAACATGCTGAAACCATCCCTATTACTTATTCAGTAAGTGTTGCGGATACATGACGAATTATTAATTAGCAATTTTGATTGCAGGACATTATAAAGAACAAAATCTATGGCCTTGATCTTCTCACCAGGCTCAAAATCATCAGTATCAACATCCATAGCCCATTCAAATCCATATTCTACTACTTGCTAGGTACGTGTTGTATATTGTTGTATGTTGTGTGTGTATGGCGTATGGTTGATAAGAAACTTGTAAAAAAATTCGAACCAACATCTAAAGCTCGAGCCAGTGGCTAGATCTAATAGTTGCTTACATACAACTTCACAAGTCACAGTAAACGAGAAATAGTTAAGGAAGAATCTAAAAAGCCACGAACATAAAACTCTTTAGCAATTACTTTTTGAGGACGTTGTGCAGTGGACAAAAGTTGTACTGTTATTTACCACTCCATTTTTGAGAATTGTTCGTGATTAGTTTGGGCAAATAGTTTATTCAGGGTCGTGTTGCTCGAAAGAAATTTATTTTCAGTTTTTATTTTCAAGAATTGTTGTTAATTTGGATCTCACATTAATATTTTGTTGTGCTCATTTTGTGTTTGCCTTCATGCTACATTCGTCTTATCGTTTTACATTAATTGCTCGTATTAGGTGTTTGCCATGTGAGTTAACAGCATTGTTCTCGAAGAATTGAGCGATTACAGTCAACAGTGAGCAAATTTTTGTGATATTTTATTTGTGACATTAGTTTTATTTGTGTGAGAGTAAAATAAAATAGCAAATAAAGTCCTGGGAATATAAATTGATGCAATTCACATTTTGTTGTTTAAGATTGAAGTTTCGACAATGTGATAGCTTTTTAGAATTTAATTTTTATGCACGCTAGTAAATTATTAGAAAGTGAAACATTCAATATTAAATGTTTATCACGCTTATACATATCAACATTATATCTACGGTGAAAGTTTTTAATTTTGGTTCAGTAGTTTTTCAATATTAATTTGTTGGTTATACATAACAACTCAAAGTTATAGATTTTCAAATACTTCTTATTCAAAAGCTGGATAATATTAGTTAAAAATAATAATAAACTATAATTTGGAAATAAGAAAAACAGTCCAAAACTAACGGCCTACTTTTAGCTAAAAGACAATTATTACATTTTTGTATTATTCTAATCAAAATTGCAATTGCCAACAAAAGTTATGAAAGTCCAACTGCGAATTTCTGTTTTCTACATTAGTTATCTTTTTGAATTATATATACAAAACTAAACAAATAAACTTAAATTCTGCATTACAATGTATTTTTTTTAAATATGTTTATTATTAGATTATACACTCGTGGCTCCAAGTGTTATTAGTGGGGTTTTCATTACTAATCTTACACTCTGAATGCATTTATGTGTTAAGCGTATTTTGTGACTTGTTTTTGTCATAACCTAACTAATAAATGGTTTGTTCTAAATTACTAGAATAAGAAGCTCCGTTTCGTGACTGCAACATCTTGTGAAAACTGAAGTGAAGGATTTAATATTTTAAGAAACAAATGTTGATGTGATCTCATTGGAATGAAAATCGCTGGAATAGACATTGACAATAAAAGTCTTTTGATAGCAGGAACAATATGCACCGTAGGAGTTGGTAATAGTCTTTAATAATTTTAATACTTGCATTTAGTCTCATCAGCCTTTGTATTGTAGTACTTTACTTATTTAGTTCATTTAACTTCGTATTTGATTTTAATGCTTATTTTTCCTTTGTCTTGTACTAATTACTTATACTTTAACTTTCCACTAACAATCAATATTTATTTATAAATAGTAGATATTGTTTTAAAGAATATTTAAGTACTTGTAATATAATATCGGCTTTAGATTAGTGGCAGAAATTAGTCGTCTATCCAAAAATGTTGATAATATCAAATCCGTAGAAGTAGTAGTTTATTGCCTCACTTTTGGGGATTTTAAGTCTACAAATTAACCCTACTTTAGAATTGGTTGAACATGTTATATTTCCCCTTCTAATAAATGTGTTTTTGCGCACAATTATCTGGGCTTTTCTATCGATAGGACTCGGATATGTTTTGCTACAAAAGGTTAAGGTGAAGGAGTATGAAGAGGAATTTTATAACACATCTCAGGTGTCTTTCGTGCAAGCTGAAGATTTAGAAGTAAATTTATTTTTGGAGCACGAATATGGAAACTTTCGCAATACAAGCAGTGGGGCCAGTGAAAGTGCTTCTGCTTATCTAAATGAGCTTCCTGTTGTCTACTTCAAATTTAATGAAAATTTCTTAAAATTCACTATTCAGTCTGCCACTGAACATGTACTTTGCTCTTACATATAAACTTCTTTCATTTTCAAAGTTTAAAAATAGTTTTGATTAATATTAATGGCAATATATTTCCTCTGTTTACAAACAGTTTTCAGTGTTCAAGAAGGCTCTTGTGATTGGAAGCGGAGCCGGAAAGCTGCCATTTAATCTCACGAAGTATTTTTGTCAAACATTTGTTGTCGAGCAGTCCAAGCAGAAAGTTAGCCAGTGCTATCAGTTGCAAAATAAGAAGCAGTTGAAATACGATTTTCCGTTGGAAGGAACATACAGGACATCTCAGATAACCGTTAATTCGCCATTACCATCCATAAGGGACGCAGCATTACAAAAACGAAAGGTACGCAAATATGTCAAGACAATTTTATTTCTGTGGCTTGTAAATCAAGTTTTACACAAAAAGTTTTCATGGAACCTTGTTTACAATTAATATACCTAAATCAGCTTATATTTATATCGAGTTTTATTTTTCAAACCAGGGTACAGACACAATATATTTTTATGATGTCAAGCCAAATGAAATGAGAAGTGTTATTTCCGGAGATTTCGATTTGGTTGTGTTCCCGAATTCACTTAACACATTACAGGATCCTGATTCAGTTCTAGAAAAAATTCATGATTTTGTAAGGCCAGGCGGAATTTTAATTATTTCATCTGACTACAATTGGACCAAAACGTCTACTCATGTAAGCAATCTTTAACATCATTTAATTGTTTGATACTAATTAAGCCAACTCGTTAGTGGGTTTTGTTGTTATGCTATGCTATCTTTTTATAGTAACTTTGCCTTTGAAAACCTAACTGACATTTTTACTTTTTTCAGGCTTCTGGCTTTGACGATCGCACATTAGTGGATAGTTTTCAATGGCTAAAGAAGACATTGGCTGATAATTTTCAGTTTTTGGAAGAAAAAAATATTCCTGATGTAATTGGGACTTCGCTACGATCATGCATCCTACGAAATTGTCATGTAACTTCATGGAAACGCAAGACTCCTCCTCAAGGTCAAGTTTGACTGCAACTACTGCCATGAAACGAAAATATTCACACATCGAAAATTTCGAAATTACAATCGTTGAATGAAGGAACGTTTGTATTTGTGCCTAAAAATGTGACTCAATTTGAATACTGTTTTCCGTTGTTACTACTAGATCTCTGGCAATAGCCGTAGTGTTATCATTTTTATGATGGAAGGGCCAGCTCAAAAACGACCAAAACTTCTTAAGGAAGTTGACACTAGTGGAGAGGACTGGTTTACATGGTACCAAAACCTTGACACATTGCAAACAAAACTCCTTACGGGTTGCCTGTGTCATATCGAAACCATAGAACTGCAAAGACCCCCGACTGATCCAGAATATTATGTTGAATCTGAGTTCTGGAAAGATTATGCATTACAATTTATAAGTACTATAAACTTGCTGAGTAGTTTTGCCCTTGGTCAGCAGTTTAATGGTTTTATGTGCCCCAAAATTTTAGAAATGGCTTCTAAAGTATCAATGGATAGAGGAATTTGGGAAATGCTGCTCGAATTTCTTGACTCAGAAGATAAATTCATCACCCTTGCTACATCCAAATGTTTCGTTTCGTTGTTTATGTGGACGAAATTGCCTAACCTCAACGAAATATTTGACGAGTTATTCAAAAGTGTTATGATAACAACAAACAACCCCTTAAAATTAAGCCTAATACTGGAAATCATTCGTGGTGTGATAGAGTACAAAGAAGAAGACGAGCATCCCTTGGCAATGGGAATGATCGAAGAAGACGAAACCCCGAATCAAGATCCGAATCCATCAGAAATGAGTAGCAACCATCCATATCCTGTAGAGTCTATCCAACCCAAAATGCCCGAATATGGCCCTCCCATTGTACAGTGCGTTAAAGTGGAACTTGATTCAGATGTGGAAAGTGAAGTGAAAAATATGTGTGTTAAAGCATTAGAAAATTGGTGGACTAGGCTGCTTTCAAAATTTAAAGGAATGATGTCAATTTATGAGAATGCAAATGAAGCTCCGAATCTGACGTTTCTATCTCTTTGGTTAAGTATAATTTCAGTGAAGTCTAATTTAAGTGTTATAGAGACTAAGCATTTCTACATGCAGCTAGAATCTTTTGTTCCACTTCTCAATTCTGGACTACCTCCTGTTTTATGGAAGAAGCTTCTGGACGTATTTAACGAAATACTGTGTTACGGTAGTACTCTCTCACTCCAAGATGTACCAAACGACGAGACTTGTGATTTAGCACATCTAATAATTCGCTGTGTGAAAAATCGACAGTTTCTCCAAGGGGTGCCATATTCAAGATCATTCTATGGATTTGGCGGCTCGGAAATAGGACCTGTTGATTGGGAGTGGGAGAGTCAACTAACGATAAGTACTACTCAAGTCTCTACAACAACCACAAGTACTGTAACGATTGCAATCGGTAAAAGCTTCGTAAATGTCCCAATGTCTGCTAACATAAAATACTCTTCTGATCCATCATCCACTTTAAACACTCGCCCTGCTGTTCCATCTTCATCTAAGTCATGCTCTCCACAGGGACATTTGTCTTTTACATCTTTATCCCCTTCATCATCTTCAATGTCTTCTTGCCATCGATATCTTTCTAAGTCACCTTACCCATCCTCGTCAACCCATCCATCATCCACCTCTCATGTTTCCAATCCCACAGCGGGCGCCTCGTCTTCTTCCCGAACCTCTTTCATGTCGGCTGAAATGACAAATAACAAACTCAATCTTTACAAAAAGCCAATAAGTGCAACTTCAGGGCATGCCAAAAAACCGATAGTCACTGCAACGGTATACGTAGGCCCTACACCAAATATATCAAAAATAGACGAGTCAACAGATGAAAGTACCGGGGACAGACCTCTCATTCAAAAGGTGGTTCTTCTAATTTTGAAGTGCGTTGCTGTAACAGTGAAGGAGACTCGTGTCGATTCCGACAGCAGTGACAACTCCTCTTCAGATGGTTCTTCCAGCTCAGCGTCTGAATCAGACACTAACGACATGATAATTATCGAAAAATCCATGAGGGAGGTTTTTAAACACTTGGACACGTTCATCAAAACTCTACAGCCTTTTCATCCAGCCACACCACTAGGAGAATGGATTGTAAAACTGTTCTCCGATCAAGATGATGCTCTTGTAGAGTCGATGTTGTGTGTTTTAGATACATTCACGGGTTTCATGGGGCGAATTCAAACTCCTCCTGATTTTTATAGAACTCTTAATCCCACAATGACGTTTGTTGCGTTCACCAATACTGTTTCTGCGGATCGGGATATTCTGCTAGATTTCCTTATGAGCAACGAAACCTGTTTTCTGTTATATCTGCTAAGGTTTTTGAAATTTGCATTTAAAAATTGGTCGGATTTTGTTTCTTCTTGTGGAAGGGACTACGACAAAACCATGGGACTTTTAATTAGACTTAGAATTGCTTTAGGAAGGTTAGTGGAGAAGGCTTTATTCCCTTATAATATTAATCCAGTTTTAAGATTACTGGAAAAGTGCGAAGAGTTGTATGAGACAAACGGTGGCAGCAACAGTTAATTGTCATTTACCCGATATTCCCAATCAGTTTAAACTGGTAGGATATTTTGCAGACTATTTAGTTTATTATAATATAAAGTAGTTTTAAACAACAATATGCAAGACAATTGCCATAACTTATTTTCAGTTGGTTACTACAATTGCCATAAAATGTTCTTTTATCTCAGTCACTGGTAAAATTGTCATACAATGCCAAACACATCAGCTACATTATGTCCTAAACCAAACCAAAACTTTTTACGTACAGGTAGTGTAGTTTGTTATGTTCTCATTAGTAATATATAGTTTGTAGTAATAATTTGTATTATTTTATTAATACTGTTTAGATACCGACACTTTAAGTTCAGTCACAACACAAGTAAACCCATTTGTTTGTAATAGAAAAAATGCATTGAGGGATGCATGGTTTGTCGCATAAGATTTGTGTTGCCTACAATAAATAGAAACATAATGCTGAAAATGCTGATATACCTACCTTACCTACAAGCCTACATCCTACCTGACACCTGAATAAAATAAGTAAATTCGGAGTGACATTTTCCAAAACCGTTTAATGTAGCTAAAAATCTACCTCAACACTCTTTGCCGGAAACAATAGTACTTACGTATTGAAAACTTGTAAAATATATACAATACATACCTAATACATATTTAAACATGGCTTAAATTGACGAAATAGTAAAAGTGAAAGTTGGTGGAATTTAATGTTTTAAGTTATTTACTGTTGTACAAAAAGTAACTACAATCTGTCATCTGTAGTGTCACAAACAATTTCATTGTACTATTGTTATTGTAGAGCCAAATATTACCTTCGCGTACAGAATTCTATTTTGTGAAAGTAAATGAATAAATGGAGAAAAAAAACTTACTATTATAAATGAAAGTTACGCCTTGTACAAGCTACTCACTTTGTTTGTGATCACCATATCATATGCACATAATTGATCATTAAATACGCATAAACTAATTGTAAAACTTTTCTTTGTCTTGCATATATCCTTTATATGTATGTAAATAATGTAAGTACAACTCATACGTATATACTAATATAAGTACAAAAGCTTTTGTCTGTATGAGTTCAACAGTACGTACAAGGGTGCTAGTATGTATGTATACTATTAGCGTTCGAAAATGTAAAGTGCGAGTAATGAAGTTTTAAAATGTCTTGAAGAATATCATCATATCATCCCTCAGCATAAAAATACCATAACAATACCGGTTACAAGGGCCAGTGGATCTAAAACATGTATTTTGAACATAAAATATAAGTATATTATAAATTATATACCTTAGTCATTAGTAGCTACTTAATAGCTTCTAAGGCCTATTGCACCTAAAAGGCCAAATGAGCAAATAATATAATGGCCAAAAATGAACATAAAATCCGAGCGCGAAAATTTTCGCAATTTTAAGTACTGTTTTGGTAAAATGCCCTCTTTTTTCCGGGGGGGGCAATAACCGGCTACGCCAGTGCAAGTGCATAATTTATGTAAGAATAACAATGTCGACAATGCAAGTTGCAATGTAAATTGTAAAGGTGTAAAGGTGAAAGCTGGGATTTGGAAATTACTTTCTCCGCTTTCGCCATCAATTCGGGCTTTTAGCAAGGGAGTAAACTGAATAAAGCAAAGCAAGGTGAAAAGAATGGGAAAGGATACAATTCAGAACAATTTAGAGCTAAACTTTGCGTTGTTGACCATTGAAATATTTGAAACGTAGAAGTGCGAAAACTTCTTGGACACAATTCACACAAACACACTGCTACTGAATTTCATTGTCGTACTCGTGGACGTCGTGGAACTGTGGAACATGTTGTCGTCGTGTGTTTATGTCAAGTGTCAACTGTTACGTTGTCAATGAAATCCTGGACAATGGAGCGGACAGTTGGGGTTGGGGTGAGAACAACTTACTACCATAGGCCATAGATATATTATATTATTCTGATAATTAATAAAACTTGTTTTATTTCAGGTTGTTCCGGTGTCCACAAGCACGTGCAACATGTCCAAGCAATCGACGGCGACAGAATTCATCAGTGGTTGTAATACATTGTAAACTAATTAACGGAAGACGACAATGACAGTTTCAGTTAATGTCAGTGTGTCAAATCAACAAAACAGAAAACACCGACCACGAGCAAAAATCAACATGCAACTTTAAATTATTATAAAATATTGTTACATAATTCATCTACATGTGACATGTTACTTCAACTTTGTTGAAATTCAACACCTAAGCAGTGATCTGTCTGTCCCAAGGCCATCCAGTACAAACAACTGACAGATTGTTACATAGTTGAGGACCGCAACCGCAACAGACATTGAATTTTTGAAATTGTCTCTACAAACAAGTGCTTTTCATATCTTGTCACATCGAAATCGAACCAATCTGCTGTCTGCCTTTAGTCAACTTTACAATGTTTTCTAGAATATTAGTGTATAGATATTTAAAACTGCCGTTTCAGTAAAAATTACATGTCATTTATTAGTTCATCAGTTGTCAGTGTTAAAAGTTTTAGCAGTATTCACAGTATTCAGTTAATGCGAGCAGTATTTTATTAGCATTATTAACACGTATTATTTTGAATGTATTAAATTAAATTATCCTAACAGTTCAAAAGCTTAAAAACGTCGAGTTAAAATTCTGGCACAGTTCTCCTTCGGATGCAAGTAAGATTATTTTTTACAATCATTTTGAACACATTTTATTTTTAACTTTTTGATGTTTTGAAATAACTTATTTAACATTTTTACTTTTAGTATTAAAAGTTGAACTATAACCATTACTGGAGGATGAGCTAAATGCTAAACCCGAAACTAGTCTAACATAAACTATAATACAAGTCAAGATTTTAGAATTCAGCAGATGAAGCTAATTACAGGTGAGTAATAATATTATAATACTTCTGAAATACATATCATAAGGACATTTACAGATTTTAATATTAAGTTGAGGTTCACTGTGTTGTTTTCTTCCCATTTATTCACAATATGATATAAAGTTATATCTTATATTAATTTATTTTCAACCGATTCAACAATTGTAGCCAACCAATATGATTTCAAAATTTTTGTATTTTATTTTTAAAGAACTGCTGTCCCAGTCCCACTGGAACAAATGCTCATTGATATAAGTAATAATTTATTAATTATTATCGCTGATTCCAGACTCCCATAAGCAAAATTTGATAGATACAGTATAACAACAAATTATTTAAGAAAAATGGGAAAAATTATTCGAATTCTCAATTTCTCCTTACACCTTATTGGGGTTGAGGGGAAGGTGGTTTGCGATGTGTGTACTCATAATTTGAAAGCACCCAGTCTTTCAATTAATCAATTAATATAACCCGTTTTCTTAGCTTCCCGAATTCAGAGATATTGAATTGAATTTTTATTTCAATTCAAGAAAGATCTTACCGCAAATGGGTGATTTCTAGGATCGCTGTTTAAAATTCATGAACATGTCTCTTGGAAAGACAAATAAAACATTTTTTACAAATGTTTACACAATCAATTTAGTCTCAAAATCTACTTTGCCTTAACAAAGGTCCAACAGATCTACCGTTCATGTATATAAACAGCGATGTAAAGTCTTCAACTTTGTCGAAGTTTAGCTAGAGTGTTAATTGTGATGTATATTATTACGAACGAGTGTTTTGCAGGAGTTTAGCAGTGGGTTATTTTACACATAAGTACCTATTATCTTATGTACCTACGTCGCGTTACCATTACCCGTAGATAAAAAAATATAAGTGTTTTGTTAACCCTGAATTCCAAATGCATGATCCATGCCATAAAGTGAAGTCTATAAAATATTAATTGAAAGCACAATATTATTTATTGCAGTTAAAAGCGTTAATTCCGCTAAATCAAACATTACTTTTCAGATTTTTTAAAAGATATGAGCAATGTTTTATGGCATGGGGGACAGCACGTGTGTCGTGTGTCCTAGTAAATAGTAATGAGCAAATTGACAAGGAACTTCACCCATTTCATATATAAACTCATGTTCTTACGCAATGCGTGAGACCATGAATAATTTTACACCAGTCATGAATCTAAATGTGTTGTACTGTGATTCTTAAATGATATTATTGTATTGCGTATTGCGTCCTGAGTTTGTTACTTGTGTGTGTAAAACTTCATGGAACAGAGAAGGGAAATACTTATTGCCTTGCTACATTCTGCCCCTTGTTCATCCTTTCGAGGTCAACAAGATTCTGTTTACTATAGACAAGCTGGACTAGCTATATAGCATTAAAAATGGTTTTCTATGTATAAATATGGTAGATTCATTTCTTGATTATTCTCTACTCGTACTACTACCATAGAAGTTTATGGATGAGATAGGTATGCATATATTTTTCTTTACCACGAGCAAGGTCTTCTTCATCTTTTCATATATTTGATGTATGTAAGAGTAATATTGTAAATGAACAAACCTCGTTGCGCTAGTTGTACAATAAGGTGCTTGCCCTCTCCAACTCCACTGCTTATACTACTTATCGTTTTCTTTCCAGCAGAAACTTCTATATTAGATATATTATGTAAGTAAAATAGATATGCGCATAATATATTTATCTCGACATAAATAAGTGTAATATCCTAACCAGTTAAATCCCTTGTGCGTTTATGTCTTAAACTATAAATCGCCCCATTTAAGTTGTGAAATCATTAATAAACATAATCTACAGATGTTGTAACAGATAAACGAAATTTCAATCAATTGATTTCATTGTTTCTTTTTTGTTATAGAAAAGGTTGTCTTAACCTTCATTACCTTTCAAAGAGGCAAGCCACAGCGGATTCTTTTCAGCAAGAATTGTTTTGGTCCACCAAACTTAGAAAAATCTCAAAGTGTATTTGGTTGGAGCTTTGGACGTCAAAATTGTATCTCATATTCTGTTTGTCAAGCCGTTTCACATTTTTCATCCTCTCCAAGGGCAATTTTGAAGTTACAATACAATAATATGTCTGCCAAACTTATTTCTGGAACAGAAACGTCAAAGTGCGTAAAGCTGACATTTGTCGACATTTTTACAAGTATATACTACACACATGTTTTACTATTTCTTGTGGATGATTACTTAATTTGTTAATTTGATTTTATTTATTTTGTTCAGACAAATTCAAGCTGAGCTAAAAGATGAAGTCGCTCGTTTGAAAGAGCAGAAACCTGATTTTGCACCTGGTTTGGCGATTGTGCAGGTTGGGGGCCGTGAGGATTCCAATGTGTACATTCGAATGAAAATAAAGGCTGCTACTGAAATCGGGATAACTGCTCAACATATCAAATTTCCCAAGTCCATCACAGAATCGGAGGTAGGTATGCAATTAAAAAAATAAAAATACTTAAATAATGCTGATTTATTTTAAATCATGATTTTGGTGATGTTTGTCATATTTATGTAATTATGTATATTCATTTAGCTGCTGCAAGAGCTTAATAAACTGAATAATGACGATACTGTCCACGGAATAATTGTGCAAATGCCACTAGACACGGACAACCCTATCGATTCTCACAAAGTCACAGATGCAGTGGATCCTTCTAAAGATGTCGATGGGTAAATTGCGATTACATTGTATTTACATTTAACGTACCAGCCAAAGGTGTATTTATTATTTTAAAGTTTAATACATTATTATGTATTGTAGATTATGCACTATAAATGAAGGCAGAGTTGCTATCGGGGATTTAAAATCAGGGTTTATGCCATGTACTCCGTTCGGCTGCCTGGAATTAATTAAACGGTAATTCACAGTCTATAATGTATGTCTCTATGTATGAAGTCTCTATGTATGAATTGCCAATCTAAATATCATTGAATGTGATTTGACTCTTAGAACTGGTGTCGAAATTGATGGTGCAAAAGCAGTTGTGCTTGGTCGTAGCAAAATAGTTGGTACACCAATCGCAGAATTGCTCAAGTGGCATAATGCTACGGTGACAGTTTGTCATTCAAGGACGAAGAACTTAGAAGATGAGGTGCGTTTGTTATTCATATTACGTAAATCCATTGCAATAATAGTGTCATGATGTCAGGAACAAGAACATTTAACTTTAACTCGTGTTGTACTTTATTATGCTGAAATAGGTGAGAGCCGCCGAAATTTTAGTAGTCGGAATCGGACGCCCAGAAATGGTTAAAGGAAGTTGGGTGAAACCTGGTGCTGTAGTAATTGATTGCGGAATAAATGCCATTCCAGGTACCTAACTTACTTAATTTTACTAATAAATAAAATGTTTGACAATTTGAATTAGACCATGAAAAGTTTATATTTATTGTTTCCCCTTAGATGCAACCAAGAAGTCCGGATCTAGGCTGGTCGGTGATGTGGACTTCAAAGAAGTTAGTCAAGTTGCTGGTTACATAACACCCGTTCCAGGAGGTGTGGGACCTATGACAGTTTGCATGCTAATGAAAAATACGGTTATTTCGGCAGTAAAATCACTCAAACGCTGAGAGTATGGTGAATACATCTTTACTTTAATGCTATTCAGACATCTAAATATTTATTTTCACTACGTGAGAATTGTAAAGCTTTGTCTCATGTTAAAAATAAATCAGATTCTTCATTATGAAATTCCAATAATCTCATCTTCTGTAGTTGCAATTAAGTTACACATTAAATTAAAATAGTGTTATCTGGAAATTATTCCTGTACACCCCTGTGCACAGTTACCCTACTATAAAATTGCTTCGTGTCCTTAATTGAGCAATCATTAGATTTTAGTAACAAAAAGTTATAAAATATATAAAAGTTATAATAAAATTAGTTTAGGTATATAATCAGACTCATAACAATAGTACTAATACATAATATGGAATACAGAGAGTAGGATAATATTATTATTACCCTAATTATTAAATAAAATAATTAATACCCTAAGAAAGAAAGTAGGGACGTATCTAGAATTTTGGAATAGGGGTACTTCGCATTAGATGATGTACAAATGAAAATACAAAAGATTGAAATATTCGATCTTGTGGTTCAAAAATGGAATAAAAATTGTCATGTTTAGAAACTGACAAAAATAATACTATCTGGCGTAAGCCGGAATAATCTGGGGGAAGGGGGTGCCGAAGCACCCCCATGTGTTTAAACAACTCTGTAGATGTGTAATCACCTTGCTCAGCACCCATGGTGGATACGTCTCAGACAATGTGTATAACGCAAAATGCCTATTATAGATAGATATTTTATAATTCAAAACATTTTCTTCAAAATGGGAAGGATTAAAGTTCAATGCTAAGTACTCCATTTGCATAAACACAACATTCATATCATAACTAGCTCATTAATATGATTGCTTTATGCAAGGCCGTATTCACGTTGTGGCAATGACAATTACCTCCCTCGAAATCCGAAAAAATAGGTTGTTTGCTATAAATGAGCAAAATATCGAAAAAAATTCACAATACAGGAATTTTATGGATTTTTAAAAATTGTGGTCCAATTTGGCTTAAATTGCGTTACGGACTATTATAGACACAAACCCCCAGGCACTCTTTCTGACCACTTAAAAACGCGACTTTGAATAAACGGAATGATATGGGTGGGCACTGGGCAGGCATTTTATTATTATATTAACGCACTGTATTTACTTGCATGGTTAACTCTTTTCCGGAAGTCACATAAAACATTGGATCGGACGAGTAAGATGCAATGAAAACAATTTTCTTACAATAATTATCTTCTAGACAAATCGTAAAACATTATAATAAAATATACCCCCTTCTAAACAATACCTACACGTTAAAAATACTAACGATATAAAATATACACTTTTCGAAGAATATATTGAATACATCTTTATTCACAAGTTATTAAGTAGTCGGAGAGTGTCCGGCGGTTTTGTATTTGTACCTCATGGTGATATTTGCCCTCCCTAATATCGATTTCTATATACGAAATTGTTTCTCAAACGGCATTCAGTAAATCGTATAAATTATGCAATTCACCACAATTCAAGAGACAGGTACCTCTAATAATTAGACTTAACGACTTAAGTATAAGTACCTTAGCTTCCGAATCGGCACTATATACTTATATATTTAATACATAAACCTACACATTACATAACGAGTGAGACGATGGCGATATCCATGCTCTATGTTACATATTATTATATGGAAACTACAGAACAGACACAGTATGAAATGAAATGTTTATCAGCACAGCTTATCACATGGATGTTAATACGTGAAGTAAATAAATATTATTGGTATTGGTACCAGGTGGATACTCGCGGCACTACTGCGCTTATGGCTCCGAATGGACAGTAAGCTAACTGTATAAAAGTATTAATGTACAGTATGTCCAGTTAATTAGTAG
>JAQFYB010000948.1:0-40052 GCA_034694085.1 Pogonognathellus longicornis
AGCATTTACCGTACATATTTCTACAGAGCTCAGCGGGCGAACGTGAAATTCCAAGAAATACCAACAGACCTCTGTTGGTTACTTGAGCTCGGGTAGCTACGTTTAGTTTGTTGTGTCGGTAGTTAGTGTACGGACTGCATACTGTTGGTAAGGAGAGATCACTTAAAATTAGCCGACAATACCATTTTAGCTGTTAGCATGGGATAAATCAGTGAAAAAAACAGGATGGCATGAATTCAAGTAAATGGGAAACATAATGTCAATGGAGAACATAAAGCAAAGATAATTTTCACAGAAAATCATGAGTTTGTTAGTAGAGAGAAAAACAGAGAGCCTGCACACGATGTCATGCAGATTTGCTCTTTGCCGATTGAAAGACAAGGCCAGGTGTCTATATATTGTGTAGAACTTTAACCTTCCGCCTTCAGTCAAACAAAACCGACCGCATCACTGTTCGTAGTTTTGTTTCTCCTCCAATTCATAGCGGACTGTACATTATATCAAAATCGTAAATCTGGTTTCGTTTAAACTTGTAATGTAATGCCACGCTATTTGATTTCAATGATTGCCCTTAAGGACAAACTGAACAAATGGGAATTTATATGATAGAAGTTGTGCTACGTATACTACGTATCATGTTGTATGATACATACACGTGCTACATCTCTTTAACCGATGATTACGAGTCGTTTAGACAAAAAATTGGCTAGCGTCTACTTATAAGGATTCCAACATCGCAAATCATAAAATTACACAATTTTCGTGAGTGATGAAACGAACGTATCGCAAGAACTAATCAAATCAGGACTATTTAGAGTTGGATTACATATAGACACATGTATTTTCTACTCACATTGATCAAGAGACCGATTGGACTCAAAGAACTTAATATGTCATGTGTATGTTGTAAACTCACCTAAGCCGCCTTCCCAATTCTACAACCACCTACTTACTTACTTATCTGCTATATCACACAACCCTACTCTAATTTAATGAAATCATGAAATATTTTTGTTTGCAAGCATTTCATTACCACACATATAATTTGTTTCCTTATAGTAGTACATACAGATAGTTATGTTGTAGTATTTACACGTAAATACCAGCTTTACACCGTACCTGTTGTTTTAGTAAATCCTAAACCACAGAATAGTTTTACAATTACATGATATGAGTGTGGTGCAGAAATATATTAGGGGGATGCATGCAATATAGAATAATATTAGAGTGTTGAACGTAACTAGATAGAGATAATGACATGGTGTGAGTAGCAGTCATCACAGAGATGTAGCCTTGGGAAAACTTACTCCATGCATCAACACCACCAGAAACGAAATCAGGTACACTCTCGTTACATTTCACGTACATATGATGCCAAGCAAATGCATTTGCACCAAAAGTTGGTTAGAGTCATACATATGGTTACTACAATATTATGACTGTGTGGATATGGAGTTAGGTAGTCGAAAAACAAAATAAAAGTCGAGATAATGTGAAGATGACTAAAGTTTAAATTCTCACAGGAGCTTTCTATATGGCAATCTCATCAACTTTCCAGCACTAGCAAATTTTTTTATTCCAAAGTTTACAATAAGTAACACAACCTTTGCCAAAAATTTGCAAAACAAGTTTTACATGTGAACTACTTACTTTACATGCAAAACAAAGTTTATTTTTAAGAATTTTGCCTATGTGCAGATGTTGTAAGGTCTTTTATTATTAGACAGCCACATGGAATACTACAGAATTCACACACATTCTGAATACATATAGTTCATGCATTAATCCATATTGATTTCTTCGTGACTTTCTAAATAGAAAAGCCAAATGTCTCTAATTCCAAACTCGGTTTTCCATTTCGTAACTAAATCCTGTTTTTCTTTTTATTTCCATTCGAAGACTAAAATAAATATGGATGAATACATTATTTGTTTTTCAGCCTAGCATTCAGATTGAAAAAGAAAATCGTAGACTGAAACATAGCAATGTTTGTTTAAGATTGCGTCAATGGAGAAGTATCTCGAATTTCAAAGCAACCACAACCACACCCGCACCCGTTTGTTTCCTTTCAGTGGTGTCATTTTACAAACAAGAAACCATTCCTACTTCTTGAAACACAATCTATTTGTTTTGTAGCTTGCCCCCGCTTTCTATTTTAAATAAGACGCAGTGTAGCAAAAAACGTAGGTATACTAGAACTTGCATTATTTTCCAGTGCAGCAGTCTTTATTAAAATGAATTTGTCACGAATGCTGGATTTCATTTCGTTGTTGTGAGATTGCAAAAATGTATTCATGTTGCTAATGGTGTTGATTTATCCTGCAACTTTTATTTCGCATTGTTCACTCCGTATGTATGCACTAAAGTATAAGTAGACACAATACCTGAATGCACAGGGGGTTAGCATTCAGACAAACATTCGTATTATAATATCTGTATAGTATAGCAAACACAATGAGCTGTGACAACTTTTTGCAACATTAAACGCGGACGGACCCTACTCATAAAGATATATTTTATCGTTCTGCCGTACAAAGAAATCCAAATACTATTTACGAGAATTATTACAATCATAACAACAATTGCATTGTAATAGCCTCCCTATACGTTCTTACCTGTATTTCTCACAATCGCTCATTTCTTTCAACATGATCTACTAACCAAACCATAGCAAACAATGACAATGCTCATGTATTCCGTGTCTTGTTGATAGCTACATGCCTTGGTAAGGTACATACATATTTTAGCAGCACAATAATAAATTGACCTGCAGTGGTAATAAATAGTTCGAGCAAAGGAACAAAGAAAAACATTTATTCTCCACACATAACATTTGCATACGTATTAGTGCAATAACGGCTGCATTTTCGCTTTGTAAAATTGTGCAAATTCTCTAGATATCCATTTTATACATATATAAAGGTAGCACTTTATACCATTTATATAGTTTTAGTTTGTGAAAATTAATGGAAGAAAAGATAAACTTAGAGATAATACTTATGGACACCATAGTATTACACCACATCGTCCCATGAGGGCCTTTAATTCTTAGATTTGCATCCCTGAGTAAACCATTCTCTTTTCTTTCTATTGTTAGGTTGTATTACTATTTTATATTCAGTGCATTAGAATTTGTGTAGGTATACTCTCTCCGCACACACCTACACACAAGTACACATACCAAATCAGGAATGGGAATTAATACCCACCCAATAATTTTTCCTGGAAATTAAAAAAATGAAATTTTGACATAATTTACAGCAGTGGCGGATCAAGGATTTTCAAAGGGGGTGTTTCATTCACATGCGTAATCATATCGAATAATTTCTAGTTATTTCTTGCAAGGCCCCATAAAGCAATAGATTTCGGGGAAGGAAAGATTCGAATATTACAGATAAGGCCAAAATAGCGAAAAAAATTGGGTCAAAATGAACACAAAATAAGTCATTTTCGTTTATGTTGCATTTTTATGCCAGAAAACCCCTTTTTGGGAATTACGCCTTCTTATCCAACTAGATAAGAAGGCGTAATTAGTGGAGGAACTGGTGTAAATTCAGATTTCAGAGGGGGGGGGGGTTTGTACCTGTAAAACCTAGTGCTAGATTCTCCAATGATTTAAATGCTTCTAGGAAATTAATTTCTTAGTGTTTGTTCCAAATGTTTGCAAAGCATATACAATATATCTTCAATGGTACTTGTGAAAACGAAAATTTTCCATGGTTTAAAAAACATAAGCCGAAACGGATACGATAGTGTACATTTGTATAAATATATACAGCAAAAGTCTTAGTTATATTATAGGTAGGTTGAACTTTTTATTAGGAACAAACAAGAAAATAAGTTGAAAAACGTATTTACAAAGCATGCGAGAAAAGTAATGGGAGTGCGGTTTAATAGGCTTAAAAATATATTAGAGCTAGTGCAGGTAGGTAAGTCAACATGAAAACATGGCGATAGTGGATCTAAACGGATTCAAAATTTGGCCAGTTCCGCTTGTATTAGATTTGTTCCATGTGTGTGTGCAATATTTCATGTGTTTCGTGTGAAGAAAGAGAGAGATTGTGCATGGAGCCCACATATAGCATGAAGCTACTCTATACCTATTTATTTAATTTCATTTAGAAAATCTATGGTGGTTGTTGCGGCTTCAAAGTGCATAAAAAGTACGCAGCACTCAAACAGACTTTTTCTTTGCTCCATCCATCCCATTACGACTGTTCTACGATATTTGGCCAGTTTAGGCGTGTTCTATTCTCTGTTCAATTTGGCTTGACTCCACTTACGTTCACGTTCAAAGTTACATTACGACTGCACAAGCTCTATTATATCTGTTCCTGGGAGACTAGCATTCCCCAAGCGAGAGACTTGCACTTGTACTTTTGTATTATTCTCTCCCAATGCAGGAACACCGAATGAAAACCCGACGGTGCTGTGGTGGAATTGGAGCGAGATGTCATTTCTCATGTTCTGTTGGAATATTTTCTATTTTCACTCTTCCATACTCTGATTATGTCTGTAAGCAACTGTCACACTCAAATCCTTGGCTTGGCACTAATACTAAGATTCACGTTCAAGATTACAGGTTCACAGCTTTCTAATCAACAACTCAAATACACGACTCAGCCTAAATTAAATCATCTCATTCAAACTCATATGTACGTAGGCAGAGGCACATCTTTTCAAACCTTCGTTCGTTGCACATAAATCTATACAATGTTCTATACAACATTCTTCTTATTATTTTTTGATACAAGTTTTTACAAACCAATATTCAAAGTAAACTCTACAATGACAAATACAATATAATCATAATGACTGAATACACTAATAATGACAGTGTTTGTTATTGATTGACGGAATTGGGATTTTATTTCTTTGTATATTATTATGACTTAATAAATCTATAACCAGCTACCACAGTATGTTTAATTATATGGATTTTGTGTTTCGGATGTAAGTACAGAGTAGGTATACGCTACTAGTGCAGTGTATTTATGTACTACGTACAAGCAGTGAGACTTAATGATGATAAGACTTGGAGTATTTGTTTGTGGCAAGACATGCAGTATAAAATCGGAGGATGAAACAATAACTATATATAAGCCTAGTGAAGCAAGTGAATTGATGGTGTGTGTATGTGTGTGTGTGTAAGAAAACAATGCTATCTAAAATATAAAGCAATCTTGACTGTCCATCTAGCTCTTCATTTCCATTGCTTTGTAGATAAGTGCTAGAGTCGGTCGTCTTGCCATATTATTATTTGTCTGTAATACAACGAAGGTCTCTCAGGGATACAAATACGAAGGATACGAAGGAATTATAGTTCACTCACAATCCATCCAATGCAATGCTTGCACAGTTTCATAAGCACTTGCTTTTACTATTACTTTTATGAATCTATGTTTTAAAGTAATTTGGCCGAGGCTGAAGATTAGTCTTATAATGGTAGAAAGGCTGAAGGAAATGTGTAGTTAGTTTTACATGGCTACAAATACCCAACCATGTCGTGCCTACTTACATTTTACACACAGAAAACCAAATTCACAAGCTTGGCCTTAAACTCTGCTGGGCCTCTTGCTGGCTCACCAAAATAAGATAGTTTAGAGAAGTTGTGAATCCGTGTGTCCGTCTTTCTTTCTGTTCGCACCATTACATAGAAATGGTTGGCGATAAAAAATTTCAAACTTTCCCCACTTCTTCTAAGGGTCCCATGAAAGGTCAAGATTGAAGATAAGGACAATCGGACAACACTATCATGACATTTGACACTTTCATTACATGCTACTGGTGTAAGAGTAGTGCAGTAGATTGAATTAAACCAAAGCACTATGAGACAGTACCTGAAATAGACTTTATTTGTGGTTGTTGAAATTATATATTCATTGCACAAAACTATGAGACAGTATACGGCACGACGTCCACTTACATTATATAGTGTGTTTGAACGACTGAATTACTTTTTACGATTGCAATTCTAACATTAACGAATAAAGTCGTGCCAACATCGTTTTATTTAAACCATCTTCATTGACATTCAACGCTGAATGTATATAGAAACAATGCTATACTCCAATGTCACAGTTTAATTCAACTAATCGAAAAACATTAGAGACAATTGAATATTTTCCATTATGTTCATTTTATGTTTCACTGTTTTAATTGCATATTACAAATTGAGATATGCACGCCACCATAATATTTTTGATACGCTACCATGTTCAACTTTCATTCTATCACAAAATCCGAAAATGATAGCAAAGATGGGATGTATCCATACAACGCTAGGTACCTACTATATATATTTATATTTGGGTTTCTTACGATGGTTTCAAATATGCATTGGCTACAATGGTGGGGTTGTGTGTGAGTGGAGTGGTATGAGCTTCTACTTGATGAAATATTCCACAGACGTCCTTTTGTTTGCAAAACACTGAAAGTCGAACTTGTGCATTCTCCCATTGTTTCTAAGACAAATATTACAATGCACTGGTGAACTTTTCTCGTTGTCTTTTGTAATGTAAAAGATGGTTGAGTAACCGGGCAAAAGACATTGGCGGAACAATGTAAACGTTCATGAGAATGAATGGTTTCTTAAAAACTGTGCATTAGCAGATAGCTATGGCTAGCTATGGCACAGTTGCTTGGTAGGTGGTGTGTGTTGCGGGTACACACAGTGCGCCATGTAGTTACCATTATATTCAATTGTGCTTATATTATATCTGTAGGTACAGGCTGCAAAATACGGAGAACATCTTTTTCATCTGTCATTCAATTAGTGAGATAGTAAGTAATGCAAAGAGGTTTCCTTTGTAAGTCAATGTGGTTCTCTTTGTACAGATTGCAATGCATTTATCTTCCAAGTAGACAGCTCAGAGGTGATACGATACTAATGGTAATCACATATTTATATATGGCTCTAAACAGTATACCACCACCACCAACAACAACAACCAACCATCTTATCAACTCACTCACAAACTACAACTCTACACTTAAATCCCTGTCCCGCTGTCCCTACATACTACGTACACGTTCAGTAACTACGTAACATTTATTCACACTACTCTCAAATATTCATGTAAAAAATGCATGTACATAGTAAACCACAGTACCATTATCCCTGCAAAACGTTTCAAGCAAAAAATACTTTAATTGAATAGCTTTGTAACACTACGGTGACTATCACACAAATCAGTGTAATGCAATCAAGAAAGACAGAACAACACACTAAAATGTAAATTGTGCAATTAGCTTCACAATGTTTCTTTATACACTTACTTTAGCACAATGGCTAAATTGTCTTTCAAACTCTGTGGTTTAGTTAATTTGGAAATTGCACCCAATGTTTAAAAAATGGAAAATTGGAAAGTTGAAAAATGCAATTTCGTCCATTCATTTATCACTTAGGTAGGTAATTATTTTAAGATTGTTGATTTAAGACTATGTGCAGATATAATCGCTGCACTATTGATTTTCATTTACAATTTACAAATGTTTTGAAAATATTGCAAAAATTACTTTTACACACGACATGATTCGTTTCGAAGAACCAATTTTGTTTAATCTAGCAATATATATGCCACTACACTCACATCGTAAACAGAACTACATGTATACAGCTAGTAGCTGAATGTATAAATTATGTGCTATCATAAAACACTGATAGGAAGTGCATTAATTACATTGAAAAGGCGATAAATCGTTGTGTGTAAAATATAGGAGTTGGAGAATTGACAAGTATTTACGTTGATAATGACAAAGAGGATTGTCAAATTAGGTTGTAAGTAAACGGAGGAAATTTGTCAGTAAAAAGGCGAAAAGTTGGAAGCATTAGTTATGATTGTGTATGAAGGATGATTTCGCATATATCCCACACTGTCTGTCTGCATTCTGTCTGGTTGCAATTTGGGCAAGCAGCTCCCTATTTATTATGGCTGTCTCCCCACTGTCGCCAACTTGTTTCATAGCAACTAACTAACCTTCATCTGACTATGCAGGCTATAATTTCCGTTTATTATTTTATTTATATTTATCAACCTGTCAACACACACTACTATCTAACTAACTCATTCACGTAACCTATCTACATTACATACAACATATTACACAATGCACATAACTTCCCTCTGGGCACAAGACATATTATTATAATATCCAGCGTTTTGTTCAATATTTACCACCACTTTTTGCATAGCTATATCAAACTACACGCAATAATCTAGTGTATTATACTCCTCCTACATATTATGTAATAAATACAACGCATATGTTACACACACACACACACTAATATTTACTAGGGGCATTTAAGCACAAGATCTTGGTTCGTGAATCTTAAGAATTGGAAATGAAATAAAAGTTTTGCCTTTAGGAAGCATTCATCTCCTTCAACCTCAACATGTTTGTAACTATTATATAAGATAGTGTCAAGTTTAGAACGGACCTACTCCTAACCATAAGCTTTTTGTACACATTGTCTGGTGCCTGTATAAGTACAAGTAATATGCTTATTACTTATAGCAGTCATGCAGTGTAGCATGTGCCTTAGAAGTTACAAAGTGAGTGTGTATGTGTATGTGTATGCTATCAGCTTTCCTACGCTGTTCACTAATATACTTAAATATAGAGATAGTGGAATAGTAGAAATGTAGGAGTAGTATGGAAAACACACACACAGACAGATCGAAAAACTTTAGTCGACAACTCAACAGAAAAGTTGAACTTTATCTTGGTCTCTCACTTTCTCCCATCAGCCATAATGTGCTTATGCTCTGGTTTGCAATGTACATCATAGTGTCTGATGGGGAATGCAATGGCTACACACATTATTCGTTTCTTTTTTGACTGGTATAGTTTGGTGTATGGTGGTAGCTAGGGTAGGACGTAGGACTATGAGGTAGCGAGTCTTTTCTTTTCTTTGCCACTATTATCTCTCCACGCAGAAACAGAGAAGTCAAGAAAACTCTGTTAAACTCAAACTCACCATCAAATCCCGTCAAAATCACTTCGCCATCTCTTATATTTTTCTTTTCTATTCATTCACAGCTCCAACAAAAGAAAATCTATAATCCATTTCATTTCATCTTCTGGGAGACTCAAACATAATTCTTTTCTTTGTCGACTCTTTTGTTTCCTTAAACTTTCCCAAGCCGAAGAGCAGAATCAATAAAGCAGACTCATCTTTTACAACATATAATTAAAATTATTCAGTCGTGTGCTCCGTGTTCCTCCAACCTTTTCTTCCCAACTTATCTTGTCCTCCTCACTACTTTTTAACTACTCACAGCCTCCAATCCAACAGCTTTATTACACATGTACGAACCTACTTACCAAACTCAAGCAACCCAGCCAATGCAACGCTAAGGAGATTATGCTAAAGTAATGAACTAAGACAAACTAATTAAATAACTACCAAACGTCCCTTAACAAAAGTTTTTATAAAGCCAATAATACAACATAATCTGCATTTAAGCCTCAACTGCTAATTATTCTCAGTCCACCCAAACTAAAAATACCTACACACATTTTTTATAATATGTATCCAATAAAACCCTAACATTAAAAAAATACATATTTAACATTTTTCTGTTTCTTCGTCTCTACATTGTTAACAAACAATGTACCTATACCTAAACAATACAATACATTTCCCAATTAAATAAAATTTGCATTTCATGATTTCATTTGAACATTGTTTAGATTTCTATAGTAGGTATCTACCTATAAAAAGCGTATATACCTCTACTAAGTGTTTTGTATTATGTTTAATGTGAGATTTATTGGCAGACTGGATTTATTTGCCATAAAATGAAAAGTGACTCTAAAAAAAGAGATTATTACACAGACACGGATACAGACATTGTTAGATACTGGGACGATTACTTAGCTTTAATTGTATTGGAAACCAAGATAGAGTGTTTGGTAGTTAAAGTGTGTTTTTGGAAGAAGAGACTGTGTTATTACTATGACTGTAGCTGTAGGTGGTGCATGGATTGTGAGATTGTAATTCAGATGTAGAGAGAAAGAGAATTGAAAGGCAATAAAAGTACAGTGGAAGTGATGTTGGAGATTTGGATGGGAAATTCATTGGAGCATGGACTTAAAACTATTGAATGAGGGAGTAAATGAGAGTGAACAATAAATTGCCAAGTTTTGGAATAGTCTTATGCTGAACTGCGAACATCCCATTCGTTTAAGCGACCTCACCTCCAATGAATGCAAGAGCCTCCTTTTATAAACCACACACCCACTCACTCAACTAACGAAACGATGTGCTGATCAGCACAAAAAGTTCCAATCTCAAAGCAACTGAATCTCTCTCTTTGGCTCTTAAGTGAGCGATGAGATGTCGTTAGAAAAACTCCAAGATAAAACTAACATTAGCCGATCCTACAAGGGACTTAGAACTGAAGGCGATCAGAAAGACTTGACAGCTTACTTGACTACCGTTGCATCTCCCATCTCTAATTGGATTTAAATTAAAAATCAAAGGATCATCAACTTCAATGTCTATGTAGGATAGAGACATATAAATTTCTCAGCCCCCGTTCTCAATAGCTTTACACAGGCGATAATAGTTCAACTTCATCATCATCATCATCATTTGTGGATGAATTAATTCTCATTAACATTTTTGTTAGAGATAATATGAGAAGGGAGTATTACATGGGAACACCTACACATACATCCTACATCGTGTTAAGATTACTCACAAACAATAAACACGCACCAATGCTCTAGTGTATTGGATTTCAGTAAAAAATAAAGTAGAGACATGAATGCGCGTAGCAAATTGAAAGAAATTCTTTCCAACAAAAGTATCGCACACCGTAAATATTTCCTTGGTGCAAGGAAATTGAAAATAACACGAGAAAAGACACACCTAAGTTTTCTTATCTAGGTGTTACTCCACCCGGATTCAAAACACTGGATTGTGTTTGTTGTTCGTTATAATATCTTCTATTATTATAGTGCTACGCTTCTCTGCGAAATACTTATATGTGCACAACTTATGTGTTTTTGCTGTGGGATCGTTGATAGTGATAATAATACGTTATGTGATGAGCCAAATATCACTATAATGTGTACAACATGAATGTGATATATTGCTATATCGTCTGCTGGCATTGTAGAGATACTTATTCTCTATACAACCATTAAATCCTGCACATTATAAAGAATTGCAGGATAATGAACAAATCTGCCGACGTGTTAGCCCTATTTAGGACAACGTCTAATTTATAAATATAACGCTTTGCACATGTGAACTTCCCTTTCATTTCCCATAAGTTTTCATAGCATTTTTCTTACGGGTTTGATAGCGAAAGAAAATTCTGACTGTGTGGAGACAGCACAACTGTGCTATTTCATTTCAGATTGTGTAGTTCTTTGCAGAAATGCTGAATCCACGGGCATTCCAATACAAAAATGAGAAATAACACAAGAAAGAAAGTCCACGGATATTTGGTCATGAATTCTGATTATTATTTATCTATCATGTGGCCGATGTGGCAGACTAAAAAATGAAAACTACCTAGTGGCCATGCATTGTGTGTATAACAAAAAGGTCTTAATAATACTTTTATTTGTCAGCCATTGTACTATTGTCTTTTTATGTGTCTTGCATGAAATATTAAAAGTGGATTTTTGCATCGAGCACAACAAAAGGTGCTTTATTCGTACTGTCTGCCGCATTTTAGTGAACTCTTAACAAATGATCATATTGCTTTCTGCTATAATCGACTACATATTCTTATATCTCTATTTCATGCAATTTTATTTCTGACTAAAGTTGTGTACCTATGCAAGCTGTAAACTATTTTTTATTACAGTATCAATATTTTAGATAATTGCATGTGTCAAAAAATGAATGTATAAGACTGGTAAATTATCATATGGGCTATAATATGCAAATTTCTGTTTGATATTCTAATTGTTGTATCATATCTTACATAATTGCATCATCAAATTACAGAAAGTACCCACACAATTTATGTGTGTGTATCATCTATAATTTAAAAAAGTAATTAGGAGTTGTCTTTCATGGCTGAATAAATGTTTAAAATTGTATTACTGTATACCTGCATCAATAGTTGGGTTTTATACTTCAAGAGCTGTTTTTTGTATACAAGAATGTTTTAATGAAAATACGGATGACACGTTTTCGGGTAGTAAATCATCAATGTAATGCATATTAAACTCACACTAGACGTTTCAGGTACTATTTACATTTAATTTATCGCCACATTAGTTTACGTTGAGACAGGTACACCGGAATAATATATAATCACGTGATTACAGAAGTGAAGCTTCAAGTCAGACTAATACCTAAATTGTTATTGATAAATAATTAATACTGCTACACATACATGTACTGTTCATTATACAGACGCATTCATAATACTAATTTTTATAATTGAATAAAAACCCATGTAGAACAACGTGCATGAACGAAGTGTAATAACCCCATCAGTTATAAATGTCATTAACAAACTCTTCCGGGTAAAATAATTTCATTTCTACATCCGAGACAGATTTAGAAAACTCGTTACGACTCCACTCCACTTGACTTTATTGGCAATGAGGGATTTTCTTAATTCATTTTAGTCATTCATTTCAAATTTATCTTATACTATTCTTTTTCTTTTAAAATAAAAGCATGTTCAACTTTGTAAACGCCATTTTGGAATGGTCCATGAAAATGATCAAAATAACCATTTATTACATGTAAATAATTACGACCCGCTTAGAAAATATAATAGAAACTATAAAAATCATAATACACACACATCTGTACACAGTGCCGAATAAATATCTAGGTAATGAACGTTTTTATACGTTGATAATTTATGAGAGAAAGAACATAATTATATGTACATGTGTACGAAAGCAGCATTTGTATTTGAAGAAAATGACAAATACACAAAAAGTTAGAGGAGATAGAGGAATGAAAGATGTGAGTGTATTATTATTAAGAAATCAAAAAGGAATTATGAGAAGTTGTGAATGGTGAAGACCCTGAGATGTTGTTTTGATGGTGAGCACTTAAAAACTAACTGCACCTACCTCGAACATTAATCCATCGACTGGGTTGTTGTGAAGTGTATGATAAGCTGATATAGATACATATAAGTGATAAGGGTTGGTGGTTGGTGCTACGTAAACGTGTATACAAATAGTAGGTAAACTGATTGCTCTTGTTTATGATGGTATTACTATTAGTGAAGAAAGAATAAAAAAGAATGAGACAAATGAAAGATGTGTGTAGTGGAAAAGACAAGTAGAGGGAAATAACTATAATTTGTGTCGTGATGAAAAATGGAAATATGCAAAGGCTACGCCATGGGCTGCTGATGTAGTTGGAAGATAGACTTCGTTAGACTTCACATTTAGATTAGGTTAGGAACTGCGAAGGAAGGAAGGCTCATTGCATCTTGCATCTCCCAACTGTACGGAGGACCAGGACACTACCGGAATACCTCTACTCTATTCCTCGTATATAGTTCAAGCCTAGAGTTTCTACTTGAAGTTTCCTTCAGTTAGTTCAGACACTCAAGGCTCTGCCTGCGTATCAGCTGCATCATTAAATACAACTAGACTCTTGATACTACATGTACTGGGATGCAGTGTGATGAGAAACCAGTATGTACGTTGCTGTGCACATAAATTATCCAGTTTTTTCCCTGAGAGTAATTTCTCGAGTGCTTTTTATGATACGTATTTTATGATCTTTTTGCTTGGGGTTGGTGAGCAATGGAATTTCAAAGAGCATTTATGACTAGATAATTGAGAATCTATGCTTTACTTACCCTTTGACATCTTGGAACCTCGGATCGAATTTTCTCACAGCCGTAATTGTGGCATGAGTTCTGCGCGGATTGAAATCCGTTGTAATATTCCACTTATCATCCACATTCGGTTCGATGCCAATAATTCGGAGGCCGCTTTTCACTCGAGCTCTGAAAATAGTTGAAAGAAAACATATTTAGAATTTTGAAATACTTTCATTAAGAAATTCTCTTTGCTCAGGTGTACAATATTATGTAGAAATAATAAAACCTTGTCTATGCACAACTTTCTACTGGATGGGCTTGACACATTCTTCAGTGCATGGAAAAATTTACATTCATACAAAACTCACTCACTCTGCGCCTTTAGTTCAAAGACGACGCGATCGGGAAAGCAAACATCAAACGCTGAACGAAGCAAAGAACGTAATACAAATGTAAACGAAACGCCATGACGAGGTAAGCAAATATCTTGCCATCGCTCCCTTTTTTCTCTCTTTATTCTAGTCAACCTACCTTGTCTCTGCACCACCGAACAAATTGCTAGAAAAGAAAATTCTTTAATGGCTTCACTTTACATTGCTGTTCAAATACATACACACATCCATGTTTTCATAATTTCGAAACACGCTACAGCTATAGACCTTCGACCATGCACAATCAAATACCGTAGTAATGCTACTTTAGATCATCGTCCCAGATTTAACCCGAAGTGTCGGAACACAATGTTTGCCATAAGCAAAGACAAAAATGTGCAGTATAATGAAAATCGTTGTGTGAATAGTACCAACTCAAAGACACATTCTGAGTTGTTTGAAAAACATCCAAAGACTGTCTTTCGATTCAGATGCTTCCAATATCCCAGCTTAGAATTTGAATGCTGCATTACTATTACTACTTTTTAATCCTCCTCCAGCACTAAAGTTCAGACACACAATACTAGCAATTTGAACCATGATTTCAATATTACTTCCAAAGTTCCTCGATTGCACAATGAGTCTTTCATATTATGTTGTGAAAAACAAAGTTGAAAATTAATAGACTCGCTCATCAAACAACTGCGTTGTCTCAATTATATTATTTGGTTCTTTTAATTACAATGGTGCAGAGTCCAGACAGCAAGCCATACTGCGTCTTATATGTTCCGTTTCCGTCTGTTAGATTGAATTAGTATTTCATATAAAGTACCATATAGGATCTTTGTGTACGATTCGAAAATCTGAATCCCAGCTTTGCTGACAAGCAGAAACTTGGAAATTCATAACAAGAGACAGTACAACGACAAGGGAGTTAATAGTGTTTTGGTGCTGCAACACAGACACAACGTTTTAAATATTTCCCAGCATACTCTCCTACACTGTCTTACTTTGTCATCTATTTCCATTTGTCTCATTCTCAGAGACTAAGGGTCCCAGCTCCATTCTCTCACTCTTCCTAACTACCAAACAAGTTCCTCAGAAATCTTTACACAATCTGAGCATCCAGCAATAAGAGAAAAGGAAAGTACATTTAAACGAAGCGATATTAAATATCTTCCAAATACAAACCAACTAATAAAACACAATATTATATTCTACACACTACCATTTCATGTGAGGCTTATTTACTAACACACAGAGCCTCGTCTCACATTCACAAATCAAATACCACAAATTATATATGGGAAACGTACGCTTGATGAATTCGCTATCAAATTACTAGGATAATTAAATAAGTTCAACTTACGAAGCAGCCTACATCAACCACAATATCATTACGGCTAATAATTAAATTTAGTTAATCAAATCTTTCTCAGTCATCTGTGACGTCATCCTCGGTTTCGAAATTCGGCAAAATACGGATACCAATGATGCTACACTAAAACTACTTAATCATAATCCAGTTAAATCATAAATGTACACCACCTAAACCTATATCTACAGAATATGATAATAGAAAACTCTATGTATGTACGTCATATATCGGCTAAATGCCAAAATATTTTTTGGTGCAAGTACAAACACAATTTGCCAAGAAAAATGACACTTTTTCCTCGCTAATAATAAGGCAAGTCATTTAGCAAGGGAAAACAAGTATGCATACGAAATTGTGCTTAGACTATTACAAAGGTGTAATGCATGTAAATAGCAAACACACATACGCAATAATTTATAGCAGATATTTACACTGGTATTAAAGCATGAACTAATGAGCAAAATAGTTGGTTGTCACTTGTTAGGCATGATATACGTACGCACTCAAGAGTAAAGCATTATAGTGGAAAACTTGTATTATTTCATGTTGTGTCAAAGCTATTTGGCCAAGTGAGTTTCAGATTAATCCTCAACATATACACATACAACTATTTAACACAATCCAATTACGCTGACAGCGCATTATTATTTCTATCCAGTTGAGTTTCGGTTACGAGAGAATTCCAACGTATAAATATTTCAATTACATGCTGTTGTATACAGTCAAGTCTTGTAATTCAAGCAACTACATAGCAACACACTGTAAAATCATAGTAAATACACATACTGCTTGTAACAACGGCATAGGTAGCTATGTACATACAATATTACATACATACATGTTAATGTCTACTTGCAACATTAAGCACTAGCTACCTACATATTCTTGTACATTTAATATAATAGGGACAGAGTGCATGTAAATGCACATGTACTCCACATGGCCATTACATACAGATATTGTAAATTAGAATAAAGTACGGGGAAGCAGGAGACGACGGGGAGAAGAAAGCGAGTGTTTTACTTTCCAATTTGAGTTCATACACTAACAAGTTTATGTAGCTCTATGACTAGACTCTGAGACAATCAGAGAGCAACATCTGCTTTCCCTACTAAACTGCCAACAGAGTTTTCTAATGTAAAAGCATCTCCAAGTACTTTGGCTGAGTGAAAACTTGACAATTCATCAGTGCGATAAGATATTACAAGTCTGTGTGTCTCTCTCTACGTAAAACAAAAGGAGAGACTACTGAAGGGAAGGAAAGGCAGCTGGTGCATTGCATACTACGCCTTGTATTTTTATTTGTTTTCTGTGTACTTGAACTAATATCAAGAAACAATTTCCTACTGCTGCTCCACTCTGCTGCTCTATTGTATGTTTCTATTGTAAAAATGCTAGGTTGCTTGTTCTTGTGTGACAATAGTGTATAGTAGCTCTGTGTACACGTAGTATTGTATAATAATGGAGCTATGTACAAGTATAGAGTGGTAATGGTATAGGAGTAGCTACTAATGTCTTCATATAATGCAGTAATTGTATCTTCTGCCTCCCCACGACTTGATGGAATCATATAGCGCTTGTTTCTGAGCTGATACCTTTTTCCTCTTCAACTCTCCTTCAAGTCACAATATAATTTCGCTCAATTAGTTCATGCTGGCTAAGTAAACACTGGAGGCTTGGACTTGGACTCCCAACCTCCACCACTACCTCCCTCCTAACCTGCACAGATAAGTTACTAGAAGTAGTCTCTCTACAAAGATAAGCTAGAAATAAGCTCCCACTTGATTTCCACGAATGAAAGGAGGAATATAAACAAAAGCAAGAGACAGAAAGGACAGTGCACAGAAAGCATTCCACTCTCTCATCTGAAAATTTATTGGAATTGGATGGTCGAACACTGAAGGGGGAAACTTCAATAAGTACAAAGGTAAGTCACCTACACTACACCAAATATACCTAGAAGCTATAAGCATACCCAAACTCTCTAATGTAACCTCCTGTCTCCAAATATACCCCACTTTCTCCTCCAAACACAAACACACACACATACACACTAGCACCTTGCATCATGTTGTGCACGTATCTATGAGTATATGTAGAGTGTAAGTATACATGCATGGGTATAATAATATGTAGAATGTATGTATGTATGTATGTATGTATGTGTAATAGATATAGGTATGTGGAGAAGTTGAGATAGGTATGGAAGGTACTAATAGGTAGGTAGGTGGATAGAATATTGTATGAGTGTAGGTCGTAGGTAGTGGATGTATATGTAGGGAAATTGTATTTGAGGACATAGAGGGGACATTATGTGTATAGTATGGGTAGGTTTGAGGAAGTATGTATAGGTAGCCGGATGGGAAAGCTGAGAGCCCATGCACGTCGTGAAGTTAGTTTATGATAGCGTGGCAGAGTAGTAACAGTTTCCTCTAACTGTAAGTGGTTTCAGGTAGTTTCTTTTAGTATGTCGTCGTGTCTAGTGTGTGTACTTTTTTATTAGTGAGTTTGGTTGGAAATGGAAGGAGCGACGAGAGTGAAGAGTCGTACACGAACAAGAAATGGCTCACACAGCCCTAAAGGCCACAAATATTCTGTGTGTGTGTGTGTGGACAAAGACACACACAGAATACACGTACACACACGACATACACATCCAGTTAATAACATCAAATGAGAGTAACAGAGAAGGAAAACAAAACAAAAAAAGAAAAGCATGTTTTCCCCTTCGGTTCTGCTAAATGATCCCGGAAATTCGGGAAATTAGTCAATTAGTTCGTGCTTGCTTTGATGTTCCACATATGAAATTGCATCTCCATGTCTTTCGTTTATTAACGGCAGCCTGTCTATTTCATACTTCCAATGTTCTTATTGAATTTCAATCTCCTTTCCAAGTCTCACCATTAAGTTTTCCTAAACTAATAATATGACAACTTATACCTCTACACAGTTATTCTAAACATTTTATCAATATTTCTTTTCTCATCTAACAAGAATTTATGTAATCAACTCTCAACAAGTTTTCTATGGCAAACCAGAGAACGCTATAATATTCTGAGTCATATCCAACCTAGTATACTGAATTCAGTAAACATCGTGAGTTTATCTAAGATTTGTTTTACAAAACTTAATACCTTGCTTTGTTTTACAAAACTTAATACCTTGCTTTGTTTTACAAAACTTAATACCTTGCTTTGTTTTACAAAACTTAATACCTGCGTTGCTTTACAAAACATAATCCCTGCTTTGTTTATCAACTTAATTAGAAATTTTTATAACTTGATAATTGAAAAACGCAAAATGTAAGACAAAATGTGTTGACCATGCTCGAGTGATTTTTTTGTTGAAACTTAAGCATTTATATAAGAATTGGTGTTTGGCTACAGCAAAGTACAAAGACCTATAAAAATTGCAACAGTTGGTCACACTGTGTCTATATGTGTTGGAAATATGTTAATAAGTGTATAACTGTTTGATAAAAACAATTGAAGATTTACATAGAAAGTAGAAATACAGAGAGATAATAGCACAGTATATTTTGACTACGGTTTGAAATCCACTGTGTGAAACTTATTTAAATCGGGTAGAATAGAAATCCTCTTTCCATATTTTTATCTCCTCCATATCTACAATTCTCTTTTCGCCTGACATAAAACGATATGAACAGAGGAATTTCATTCAAGCACATATTACACACAAGCTGTATATTATACCGCAGTATAATTCCGTGAGTTCTATCCTCCGAATACACATAAACCTACCTAGCTACACATATTATATCTAAAGCAAAGAATATGATACAATAAATGCATACAACAGAATATTCTATAGAATATATATGGAATAAAAGTACAGGAGCCGTTGACACTTGACAGTAAAGCCAGCCCTGAGTGAACAACGTAAAAGTAAGGTGGGATGAGACGATTGGAGAGAGAAATGGCGAACATGGGTTTGTATCTCTTTGTGTGCCGTTTTTGTAATGCACCTATACATACGTAAGTAATAACTGTGCGGTATAGTGCACTTACTGACAAAAAGAATGGATACAAACATGTCTACAGAGTGCTGTATTTGCACTGACTGTTTTTCTCGGCTATATATGGGGATAGGAGGAGGGCTAGAATTTCTGCCACAAGGTTTGCTATGGCTATGGCTATGAGTATTAGTGCTACTACCTATGTACTCGGAGAGAGAGAGAGCGAGTGAGACGAAAGGCTGTTTTGTGTGGAGAAAGTTTTAGCGTCAAACTTTCCCTGAGGGTTGGCTGGAAATATAGAAAGAAGTGAGCTGAGGCAGGCAGGCAAATGTATCTCTGCAGACCAACTAAATATAAGAATGTCTGCATCTGTAAGCACGAACATAAAAGAACATAAAGAATTATTGTAGCCACCTATGGTATAGTGAGCCTGTAGTTTTAGTACTGTAACTACATGGTCTAATATACACGAATTTCGTCGTCTCACGTACAGAATCACACACATCTTTTAATCAAGCGACTGAATGGGGAATACAATTCACAACTATTGCCGCAAGTGCATGAGGTCTACTGGACATAAACCGCACACTGCAAACTTTCTACAAAACGCATATAAAGGAAATGAACGACCCTTATTTTGTATACCAACAATTCATATTACGTATAAATCTAACTAAATGTTCCACTCTACATACCAGCCTCCCACATCTAAGGCTTGGCAATAGGATAGTCAATACACATAAAACAAAAACTTGCGTTTCCTTCCATAGTATGTTATGTAGTACAAATATTAGAACGTACTTACTCAATATCCATCTGTACATTTATTGTGTGCACACACCAAATTGAAAACGCTTTTATAATACAAAGCTCTAAAGCTCCCTTTATATACGTGTATGTAGTAGAGACCTACTTGGGCATATAAAAACTCATTTCCATACTCATATACTACTGTACTAATAATATATTTTATTATGTATTCAGCTAGAGTTGTACAATAGAACTACTGTACAAATATTACACACTGTATTTTACTACCAGGGTTCAGACGCTTTACAAATGGATTAAATGTAAACTTTTCTTCAATTAGTCAACCCAGATGAATGAGAGTGATTGTGAGTTAAAACTTTGGAATTGACTATTGTAATCGAAACTGGGAGCAGAGCTATGGCTACAACGCTTGCAACAGAATTGCCAAAGTTTTTCTATACTGACGCAGATTGCCGGGCTATAGAAGTAAAACATGTGGGAAAACTCACGCAAATGTCTTTACAACAGTTGCGTACAGTACATGAAGAAAAGTAGAATAAAATTCATAACAATGCACAAACATTGATTGACTGAGTTGTTGTGTATTGCTCCAGATGCTCTTCTACCAATAAACTGCGACAACAATCAAACAATAAACTTCAAACGGAATAAATAATACACTACCATGAACCATTTTCCCCAGCAAACACATTCCAATTCAGAATCCGAAACAGGGACATTTTTTAGCAAGCTAAGCATAGAAAACCGTAAATCCGTTGCTTTGGCTGCTTCTCTGTCCTACTACATCATTTATGTAGCATCCACTTCGTACTAAAACCTTCTCATGTAATAAATAATCGGCTTAACATACTATTTAACTACGTCCTCTGCTTTAATACCCACTTGATATGTAATCGTCAACATTTGCAAGCCATTTCATCACACGGCTCTATAATATTATGCATCTAGCAGTTTTGCATCCTGCATCGTAAAGTTGAAAAATGTTTAATACACTTTGATCCACACAAGCTAATTTTCAGTTCCCTTACATACTCACATACACATGAAGCGCCCTTTATAAATATCGTCCTTAAATATTTACATACAGTGTGGGTACATAAATAAACACTACCTACACATAAACTAAACTTTGTGTGTAAGTACCCACACCCTTTATACATGTACGTTCATAGCTATAGGAAAAGTGTAAATAGGTACCTATATAATAATTATATCGTTGACATGATGCTTGTAGGTTAATTATCTATTATGAAGCATTTACACAGTAATGTATAGGCGGATTTCTAGTGTGTTGTGTGTTAAAAGGACATTCTCTATAATATTTGCATTGTATCTAAATAGGAAATGTAGAGACAGTGTCGTGCCATGGCTAACATTAAGTATAAGTGATACTTCCTGTGTGTTCTTTTCTTGTGTGTGTTTGTAGTGGGCTGTATGGCTATAATCGAGTAGGTACTATGTGTTGCACTTGAGTAGAGTTGTCGTACACTGAACTGTTTTGAGTGCAGTGGTTCTGGGTGGATATTGGGATAATGGGAGAATGTGATATGGTTTGGAGAAAGAGAGTAAGAGTGAAAGTTTGGTTGTTCTTGGCTCTTGAATCTCATAGAACAGTCTCTGAGAGACAACAGACTCTGCTAGCATTAGCCTCAGTGCCATGGTCTGCATTCAAATGGAGACGAGTGAGTGGGATGGTTGTTCTTGTTGGGAGAAGCTAGTCACTTCACCGCTCCTATAGTCATAGTGCCCTTGCCCGACTAGAACCATCTAGTCATCATCTACAATATCCCTAATAACAAGGCTCAAGTACTCCGTGCATAAACTGAAGTCCAGATGAGGAGAAGAAGAGCCGACTCCTAATAAAAGCTAAGCTAATGTTGAGTCTAGGCGTCCTCAGCTAATCTCCTCCAACTTCACTTGTCTTCTTCAGTTGACTCGACATTTCCATGCCCCAGCCTCTAATCGCCTTATACTTCTTCCTTTCTACTCTCTGTCTCCAACGCTCTCACACCAAATGCTACACACACTCCTATAGTGTCATAGTATGCAGATTCGGAACACACAGAGAGAGAGAGAGATATTTCAGGGAACAGTCTACTCACTCTGCCTTTCTTGTCGCAAATTCAGATAGGTACCTATGCACTTTTGCATAATGTGTTCTAACCAAAGTTTCAATACTCTCACTATACCTAGTCCTAGTAAGTAACTGCAGAGAAATTTTAGGCTATAGCACTATAATATACTTAGACTACTAATTCCACACACTGTGTCATTTTCATCGTAGCAAAAACTAATTGCAGCAATGTAATCAGGGGGAAATGGATATAATACCTAAATACTACTACATTAGATACGAAATGATCGTCTAATATTTTGAAAGTGTATGTAGGAAGTGTATCATACTAAGAGCTATTTAGAAATTAAAGATGGTGTGTTGTTTGAACAGCTTTTGTATTGTAGCTATTTACTTGTATAGATGTACATTGGAAAAAATGGTGAGGACAATTTCGAGTAAATTTTGGTGAGGACGGTTTTGAGTATATGGGAAGATATTTTTGGAGAAAAGAGGTCTGTGGAGATGGAAGTAGAGGTTGGAAAGGAAATGAGGTATAGAGAGTGTGTCGCCTTGGGACGGGGCATTGGCATTGAGTGCTAGTGGGGAGAAAAAGAGTGTGGAGGCGAATGGAGAGAATGGGTGAGCGAAAGAAAAGGAGACATTAGGAAAATGAGATACAGGGCAGAAGTAATTGAAATGAAATGATTTGGTGGTTGTGGATGTGGAGTGAGTGAACTGGACTTAAGTAGCAGTTGACGATCAGGACAAAGTGGTTGGGATTCTTTGTCGTTTCCACATAACGTTGCTGATTGTCGCATTGCAGTTGTGTTTAGCTGAGACATGATCCTGTACATACACTTACACTTATACATCAGCCCAGGCACACAGACGGCAACAAGGTGACCGACCTGTTTTTACTTATTGTTAGCTTCGTTTTACTTATACATGACTTGCTCTTTTATAGGCTAACAGTTTGGAAAAGTCTATGCATTTGTGTGCATGGAGGTGTATGCTATGTAATGTACGTGAGTGTTTAGGCACATGTGTGTGTTAGGACCAGCACCAGCGGTTGGCTACACTACATAATAGCAATAGTGAAGTTTTGAGAGTGAACAAGTTGACTATTGGAGTAAGAATCACCTTGATTTTGGTTTGTCCGAGAGAGCGTGGAAAAAGTGGCATGCTGTGTGTAGTGTGCAGTATAAAAATCCAATCTAGCACACGTTAGCTGCTCTGAGACGGAGTTTGACTTCACTTCAGGGACACTCCACGATTACGAATATGCTGTTCGACTCCTAATGCACCACGTATCCACCATGTAGCACTAAATGGCACATTACATGTGTACACTGTGCATTATACATACTCTCTACAACAAAAACTATGTAGAGCTGGCCAGGAAAACCAACAACGAATATGTAATAAAATTCTACAACAACGGCAAGACAAACAAACCAAAGAAAGCTATAGAAAGTCGCTTGAGTTGGACTCCACTGTATATAAATACAACATAACATTTCCTCACTCCAATAAAATCTCATGGTAATGCCATATACTGTTATAAAAGTAATAATCGAGTTGACATTGTCGACGAAGGCCGAAGAAAGCAACTTCATCAAATGACCTTCCTTTCTCCCGCTTGGACTTTTCACAAACCACCGTGATTTATTGCACTACAGCCAGCTAAGACCCACCCAATTGATAAATTGTAAACTCAACTGTGCAAACTTCAATGCACTCTCCATTTGCAACCCAATCAAACTGTAAACAAGCCATATCAACAATCTCAACGTTGTAATCGCACTCTACATCTTTCCAATATAGACAAACAACAGTTCTGGGAATTTACAGACGGAGCTATATACCTACACCAACTCAAAACCCATTCTTTTACTTTTTTGATAGTAAGTAGAAATAATTGACATTTCGACCCACACCAATTCTCTTCATTTTCTATTGTAGAAACAACCCAAATAAAATCAATGCTCAGCTATAAATAAAAATACATAATGTGGAATATCTAGCACAAACTTAATACTTATTTATATTTACAGCTTACAAATCAACACAACCCTTCACAATTCTTTTTTTCTACCCATAGTTTATTTCGTCTATGAAAATACACCCATGCTGTTTAACAATAACTAGTATGAAATTATCAATTGATTCGTCCTATTAAAGCATGATATATTTATGGCACACATTCTCAATGTACGCAACCATAGTGTATTTGGCATGATGAAAATTTGAAGAATAATCTATATTAGTGTCTCCTACTATTATGCAAGCCATTGTATGCACTTTTATTTTGGGTCTACTGAGTAATTGAATGGGGAAGAATGCTTATTTAGCTATAAAGAAAGTCAAGGGAAATATCAGACATTTAAAGAAAGGGACCTTGTCTTGTCAGCTCAGAATTAATTAATGTTAGTGTCAAATCAACTGATTGCACTCGACCATTTTCCAATGTTCTATATACTAACTTTCTTTTGTTTAGCTAAAGCTATGGATTAATTATGTAAATGGTAACTAACAAAAACTGAGTATGACGACATGTACTTATCACCCGATTTGAGTTGATAATATATATTTTGTAGTTACATTTGTGCAAAGATACATTAATTTTAAAAAAAAGTTTTTTATCAGTGAAGGACATGGGAAAGATTCAATGGCATGCATACTATCAATGTATTTATACTTTTAGTATATATACAGGTAGTGCAAATAAATATTTTATCCGAAATAAAATTGAATTTTTTTCCCTTGAATACGCATACTTCATTATGTACCGTCATTTGGGGGAATTGGGGGAAGAATCTAGCTTCAATTTAAAATATTTATTCGGGCTACCTGGATATCCACTAAAAGTCGACATACATTGGATGTTATAAGATACATAAGTCATATATCTACTACCTTTCTTTACCTTTTTGCTAATTAATCGATTGCTTTTTACTATAAAGCTACGAAAATTGTGTTAAAGATTTTGGAGTGGGATCTGCGATGAGTTTCTTTGATCCTTGGTAATCGTTGAGCTGGGAAGATTATTAGGAAAGGAAGTAGACAGGGTGATATAGTGTGGTGGTATATGAGTGGTAGTTATTCTAGTTAGTAACTAGTTAAGAGAGAAGTTGGAAAGTACGACTTGACTAATATAAATATAAGTGTAAGCCACAGTAGTGTTGGAGAGAGAGTGTGGAGCACAAGTGCATAGATAATGGCAGTAGTTTGTAGGAAAGACGAGTCGTCGTTCTTCTTTTAAGCCGACTGGCTCACAAAGTCTGCTAGCGCTGCTAAGTGCTAACGTTGCGAAAGTGATGCATACTTTAACTCCCATAGAATACACACACTAGACAAGACACTGTGTAGACACACACATAGCTCCTACAAGTCTCGCCTATTAGTATTACTCTTGCTACTTGCACTATGTATGTACTACTACCTACTACATTACAGGACGAGACGACGTGAACATATTAGTATACTCCAAAAGGAGAGGAAAATGTGTAGCTGTGTGTTCTGGTGCTACTTTTGCTAAACGTACAACATGTAGAGAATAATATAGTGACGTGGCTTATGGTGGATGTGTATAGAAGAAGACCAGAGCAGTAGTTTGGCAAGGACCGATAGTTTTCGTACATAGTCAGTTGGTCATTTGTAATCTACAAATGAAGTTGGCTGCCTCCAGTTCATTTGCTGTAATTTGCTGCTTGCTATCACCCTTTCAGTCCTTCACATGTGTAACTACCAACACTACTTTTACTCTCCCATGTCTTTTCCACACTCTCTCTCTGTTCCTAGTTCCTATTGTCTTTCTGTACACCATCTCCTGTACACTACACATTCGTGTGCAAAAGACTTTCTCCCTCCATACATTATGCTAGCAGCAAACCAACTCTTTCTATCTGTATGTATCTATACACTTAAATCCAATACCAGAGAATTTCCAATGTTCCTGCATTTATTTTGGGTGTGCTTGCGAGTAGTCTTTGTGTGTAGATACATTGTAGTGCTATTGCCACAGTGCATGACATACATAGAATTAAGGTTCTTTATACATGTGCATTATACTGCAACATGACTAATATTGAACACATTGATGAAACGTTGTTACTCTATTTGGATTGCAATAATGAAGAGTGTATTTGTAGAGGCAGAGCAGTTAGTAGCAGGAGCGAAAACAAGTAGAATGGATGATGGTGCGATTTAAGTGCACATACGTATGTATGTACATATGTATGTATGTGTGTGTGTATAACTACATAATGTGTACATATCTCTTCGTATACACAGACTGCTTCCTATTCTACAGTACACAGTACAGACTGAAGGTAAAGAAAATATCTGAGCTTGGTGGCTTCACTCTACTGGTTTGGTTTGCTTTGGTGTGGTATGGTTAGGTTCTTTGGTCTTAGTTATTTCGTGGTGTTGGTCCCCCTTTGCTCTTCTTCTTCTTCTTCTCGTCGTCATCGTCTTCTTCTTCTTCGTTTTCGTCTTCTTTTCAACATTCTTCTTAGTCTTTGCCTTCAACTACTTCGTTTTTCGTCTTTCTACTTTCTTTCCTTGAACAGGCTTTTCTTTTTATCGATCTTCCCATTTCCCTTAAGCTTCTTCCTTCCAAATAACCATGTTTTATGCATTCCTCGTAGTAACAACCTCTTTTCCTCTCCTAGTCCTCACGGAGCCTTGCTCCTATAGAAGTTCGGGTGGAAATAGCAGTGAGGAAACATATAGTGTTACTTGTGCACATTATATAGTAATAGAGCTGTGTGTGCTGCAGATAGCATAACAATTACTACATACCGGTGGTGGTGGCAGTGGTGTTGGGAGTAGTTGCTAGTCTTCTTGCCAGTAGTAGTGTAGCAGTTAACTTGCAGCAGGACACTATATATAAGTAGTACAGAACCAGCATGGCATTGCATTGCATACTTTTAGCAGGTACTCGATCACACATACACTTTTCCATACTTCCTCCTTCCTTCTTTTTCCTTTACAAATAGTACAGGGTGAGCACTCACCCGCCGAACACTACCGCTCTATGAGACCTTACTGACAGATCCATGTGTGTTTCACACTGCCAAACTCTCGCTCTCTTTCTCTCTCCAAAAACGCTCTTTTTCTTTCCCCTACACACACATTACATTACTGATGCTATATTCACATCACTCTGTACTTTCCAACAAACACATACACACACCAACACATTTATAAGCAGAGAACTATCCTACGTAGTTTACAGCACACACACATACAGTGCCTTCCTCGCATTCCCTGCCACATCTTCTCTGGCTTGGCTACTAGCTATTGTATTATTATGTAATGTATATTCGTCCCTATTCTATTTGTATTGCATGGGACTCGTTCTTGTGCTCCTTCCAGTACCAGAACTATTATTACGGTACTAGTAGTACTGAACTGACTGCTACTTGGAAGATTGGATAGGAAAAGCCTGCATGGTGCACCCTGCTTTTATTTCTGTATGGCAAGAAGTCCAAATCGATCTTATTGAAAGGCAGCGTCGGTGAACTTTGCTTGCCTTTCATTGCCAAATACTTTTCTATAAAAATGCTGGAAGGATATGCTGTCTGATGTATAATTCTATGTAATGTTACGCAACAACCAACAAAAAGAACTCGGTAACTGTAGCAGAAAAGATTTTCACTCCCGAGTTTTTCTTGTGTCAAATTCCAATCTCAGTCAGCATGCTTGCACCAGTCACTCCAACACCATTTCTCCACAATTCCAAACCTTTCTTCTCCATTGCTGACAACACTCATTTCCTTAATTTCTATGCAATCTCAACAATTCCTAACCGGATGTAGCTGTAATTCCAAAATAGTCGATGGTCTGTCAAGCCCAAGTGCATTAAACTCTGTAAATACTTAAAAAATTGGCGCCCGTCGTAAATTAAAATTATTACAACTTGCAAAGCCTCCTTTATATGTATATAGCGTTTTTCATGTTCATGATATAAACAAACTACTGTATTTTCGTAGTGTAAGTGTATAGGATTACATTTCTTATGGGTTTTGGAATCATGTTGAGTATATAGCAATGAACAATGGAATTCATTGTGTTTGTTTGTATGTAAGTATGTAGGAATAATATAAGTTGAAAAAAGAAGAGGGAGTGACAAGGAAATAAGAATGTAAATGGTTTTCATGCATAGCATGCGTTAATGTTTTATAAAAATCATATGCTCGGAAATGTAAGTTTCCGCCTAGACAGAGACACGTAGCTGTGAAATAATAATTTGAGGAGTATTGGTGAAAATGGAGTATTACTGGAGTGGTAGGAGGATTATGAGTTTGGCTGGAGTGAAGTGGTGGAAGGAACTGGGAGAGACAGAGCATTTGAATTTCGAACAGCTTGGATTTGCTTTTGCAACAAACGGAGTATTATCTAAATCCGAATGTGAGTGTCGTTGGGGTATATGTAAGTATAATGTTTTGTGAGTGTAAGTAGTTCATACATTCTGCATGGGTATGTACACAGCATGGTGTGTATGTGCATGTACGTGCAAGTGTACAAAATCCACATCACATTCCATATACATAGATTCAAGTCAACTGATAACATTTCATGTCACATCACACAGGTCAACCCAAGTCCTTCTTATCCTTTTCAACTATGCTTTCTTTCCTTGAGCATATTAACTCCTACATTTCCGTAAAGTGTGTTTTCCTTCCTTCATCCGTGCAATTCCCTACTATCTATATGCACACTGCTACACAACTACCACCAGTACCACTATGTACTACCATCTTCCATCTATACGAGGGCTTCATGCAACCTCTTTCTTTTTCTGGCTAAAAGCAGAAAAGCCATGGAAGACGAAATAACATACGTATAGGTATATAGCAAGCAGCACGCTTTTCTTTTGGCTATCAAATATCCCATCTCTTTCTTCATCCCATCATCCCAAGCGTAATCCCAATGCAATCACATGAGATCATCTCACATTAGCTCAGTCTAACTTCTCTCTATACACTTTTCTCATTCTCGTTTCTTGGTTCAATTCATACGACCTTTATGGTTGTCTTCTTATGGAATTGTGTGATAACCTAGCTTTCTACACGACACGCACCTTATGAACACATAACCCACATAATATCTTTGTTCCCAGACTTATAACTATGACACAACATCATAACTTCCCATAAAACCTTTTCTTCTACGTCTCCTACAACCTCAACCTTTGTACACAACCTTCTTCCTCCTCCGTGGACATTCTTATTCTTCTTATGATACCAGGAGGCTACTCACTTTACATGGCGACCCATCCTTTTAGCAAATTCTTACGATCAATCAGCTATTTTACTGCTATATGAATATATTTTATGGTTCAAACAGTCATTAACATACAACACAGCAAGAATAGTAACAAAACTCAGTCAGCTATTATATAGCTAGGATATGAGACGGTATTTTGTGGGCTATAGAATGTTTGCATGGTTTTAGTGTGTGTGTGTGTGTAGTCTATACACCATAGAAGGGTAAGGGAAGGCTAAGATTATTATACATAAATATGTTCCACTATTATTATTATTATTATTATTGCTATATATATATGGTGGACACAGTTATCTGCAAAACATCTTTTCAGCTCTTTCTCTCAACTTTCTCCATGTGTTGTACATGTAGGTAGGCATGCACATATACAGCCTTCTTTGGAAATTGAGGCTTTTTCTCCAAATTATGTCTGTGTCGAGCTATGACCACATATGAGAAGTTTTTGTTAACAGTTTTTTTTCTTTTTACACGTCATAACTCACAAAAACTTTTTTGTACTTACATATTTAGAGCGTTAGAGCCGAGTACCTAAGCCAAAAGTGAAAAATGGTAGTTCTTTCGTAGTAGTAGTACTAGTAATAAAACTGCGCAGTTGTTTTACCGCAACAGATAATATATAGAGTAAGTTGAAGAAAGTGTTATAGAGGAAGAGTATGGATACCTATATACATTTGCTATACGTGTAATTTATGTCCAAACACTAATCCTAAGCAAGTCATTCAAGGTTAAATATATAGCAATATTATTATTGTCTAGCTCTACTTCAATACCAATTCTCAGAAAAGCGCCAATTAAAGTAACCGTCAAAGTTTTATGTTCGTTTTATCGTTGTTTTATATTAACGATGGGAAATAATTATACTTCCTCAGGACAAACTTCCTTCAGCTCCTCAAGCTACGCTCAGTTAATTCTTAATACAATCTCAAGTAACTGTATCCCAAGAACTTGGGCTCAACGAGTAATCTATACACGGAAACTCATATACAATAACTGCATTTCAAAGATTTAGCTTAGCTAGGTACATTATCTGGGATTCACTCACTTTGCAATTAGTATATAATACGTTTTCCCCTTTCATAAACTTTAAATTGGCTCTTTAATAGCGTGAAAGGTATTTTCACTCTAATTAGTCGCTAAATTGATGAAATCACAATGCAATGGCTTTGCAGATATGAATGCCAAACTTGTCAAAGGATATATTCACAGTTGAAAATTCACTTTGCAAATAATCAAGTATTTTCACAATTTCTTTAATGAACGCAATTCCATGAATTCAAAGGTTGAACTTGCATTAATAGCGGATTTCGTCTTCATGGTAGAGAATCATCCCTAAAAAGCGTATTGTTATTTTTTAACTTGTTGGTAAAAATTAATATTTAATTTTCATTAGATTATTATGAATAAACTGTACAATCTCAGTACATATAGGTACGCAAGAAGGCAAACAATATCTTTAAATCTATAAGCTCTATTTAAAAGTGGCTAGGATGGCTGCGAGAACTTTGAGAGGATGCAGTCCTTTATTGTTTATAAGATGCATTGCACTTTCAACATTCGAAAGAACTCTTTAAATAGGTATATTTGCAAGTCAAAGTAAAGTACCCGACTAAAGCTTGCATTTTTGCATGCCATTTTGTTATAGTCGATGCTGCAATATTGTAAGAAATACTTAAACAAGTCATACGACGAATGACTAAACTAAAAATATAGCAATGTGAAACATAGGAAGAAGGAAGAAGGCAAAGTTGCACACAGATATCATCCAACAGTAGTGTCGTAAACTGACGAAGTAAATAAGACATAAAAATACTGTTAAAGACTTTTCAACTCCAAACAGCATTTTCTCCGTCTAAAGTTACTACAAAGCGTGCACACATGAAATCTCTGTGGAATCCACAGAAAATGAGCTAGTGTGTTGAAACGTCAACGCTTGTCGTAAATGTGAAAATTTTTACACCTACTAAACTTTCTATGGAGACGTGAACATCTCGAATATTTGTCTATCTTGAATATTTGTTCCGAGACCCGTTTTTGTAGCTACCTAGTACACTAACTTCCGCATACACACACATTTGTAGCTAATTTGGTAATTTGAACTAGTTTTAGCCACACATTGATACTGACTCACACTGTACATCTAGAACAATAATGCTACACACCTAAATCTATATACTTACATTGAAAGGCTAAGACTAGTACAAGAAAAACCTTTCTAAATACTATCACGACTAAACTAAACCCAACCACAATATCTGAATACATTTTCCCACTAGGTATATAGTTAGGTGTACTCACGATCAGTGTATTTTAATATATTGCAAATCTTGCTGAGGCGAAGTGTTCGTAAAAGTTTTACACACACACTCACCCAAGACACTATAGAGATAGTAGTACTACGCCTAGGTGAATAAATACAGAAGGAATTGCCACTACGAAGACTACTATGATGTATGTATGTCGGAGATAGTGGTTTGACTGTTGATGCAAAATGAGTACCTATAGTACTACATAGAACTACCTAGAAGGGCTTTTACCTTGTCATGCATGTTATACCCTGTCTTAATAAGAGTTGAGTTGAGTGTAGATACACAGAAAGCTTTGGAGCATCAGGAGTGGTGGTATGAGCAGTACACAGATAATTTAAGAAAAGCTCTTACCGAGGTTTTTGGCCCAAAGTAATCTTTAATGCACCATGACAAGGATTCAGCTAAGAGTTTAATGGCAAAGGGCTCAACCTTTGAACGCCCATTATGCATTTTCTCATTTAATTTCCTTTCATCATCAAGTCAACTCAAACCAATGTCTACTTTGTTGATGCACAGGAGCTAAGGCTCAAATAATATTGCTGTAAGACTACTTGGACTAAGGAGCATCATCATCTCCTCAATCTCCTTTCTCCCTTTTCTCTCCTTCTCAACAGTCCACTCAACTCTCACCCTTTACATCCATTCATGACCATTAAAGAAGAATCTCACTTTATCTAAAGATGTACCTAGCACAAAGTCTTTCCAACTTTCCCACACCCGGCTCTAGCCTCTTCGCTGTTGCTCCTGTGTTGTTGTGTTGTGTCATTTGAGTGTATGTACTCAGAAATAACTGTAATGCTGGTAATTCCATGTCCTACTTACAATATAAGCTGTATAAGTGCTTTCACATGTATATATTACATGGAAACATCAGGAATGCAAAAAAATTTAAACGGGTTAACCAGATTGCCAGAGAAATCTGAAAAAATCAGCAGGGCGTTGTCGGGGACATTTTTCGTATTGCATCCCTGGAGAGAAAGCTAGAAGCATACATTGGTGAAAAGCAATTCAAGCGAAAATATTGTATCGTGTAAGTAAATACTGCCATAATATAATAATTTCAGCTTTTCATGTCACTATAGTGTGTAGTATCTAAGGTTTTCTGTCATATTATATGGGCATAGTTATACGTATAATAAGATTGTGAAGGGATACATGTCACTGAAATTCGATTCGTTATAGAAAAAGTGTATTTTAGTTGAATGGGTTTTTCTGGTGAGTTTGCCATGGGTGAGTGACACCAACTAACAATAAGGACGTAGATATTTGACATTTTACCTAGCGCGTTGCTAGATAAGATCTTTAATGTGTCGACTTTCCGTTCATTCCTTTCACTATGTATTTGATCACCTCCTCCGCTCGGCAGACTGGATCTTTAGGCGCTGCTGGCTTTCGGAAGTCGCAAATTACTATCGCTTCCATTCAAGGATGCAATCACGTGTTATGTAATCGAAACCACCGATGTGGCTTTCTAATATAATAATAAATATACACACAACGATAAAAAATCTCATTTTTCACTGTTCGCCTGGAAAATCTAGGATGGAAGCACCGTGTATTTAAATTTGACTTCTAAAAACTGTAAAATATGTTTTGTCAATTTGGACGAAACAGAATCTTGGTGACACTTTCCGCGACTGCCTGCCTTCCAGGTCCTTTCACCATCTCCGAGTGTTCTACTCACTTAAGTGTGAATTTCTACGGAAAAGATTTCACATTCCGCGTTGAACGTTGAACGTCGTATGTGGCACAGATATGAAAGGGAAAAGTGTGAGAGTGGATGGTTGCAATTCATCATATACCTACAGAATAATATACGCGTCCATGCGCTTTTATGTAGTACGTCTTTATCATTCTCACTTTTAGTGGTCTCTCCGTCTATCTAATTCCCTGTAGAATCTTTTGGAGCAAATTTATATTCATGAAAGACAAGTGAAGCTCATTCAAACACAGTGGAATGGCAATGCATGTAGTAAGTATGTACACATCAGTATGCATGATCAAACAACATACAAACTTTTCAGAGATACGTTTCATGTCATATATTTTCAGCATATATACAACAACAGAACAGACTGTGATTGCCTTACAAAATGTACAACATCAAAACTGAACAGCAAACTTATTAACTTTTTAACGTAACCCACTGCGTAAACTAAAACAATACACAAACACAGATTTCCAAACTTTTGCCATAGGTACTACTCTACAACAAGGCGTTATACACGTTCCCGTTTCCACTATCATGTATGTATACCATCACAAGGCCAAAAAATCCCGTCTCACTCAGTCACTGTAAAAAATGAATAAGAAAACACAGCTTCTAAACAACAAGTTAAAGTAGACTGTGTGAAATAAATAATAAGTTCAAATGGAGTCAATATTTCCTAAGTCATACATGACACAATTTCTTCTTACCTACCAAAAAATTGAAAACTCTTAAGAAACATTGATTCCCCTCGTTAAAAATACACATCATGTGCTACACTTGCAAAAACGTGGGTGTGTTTGTCAATAAAATTTATACGTTGTACTTGACGTAGTAGCATTTTGCATGGAAATACTTGTGTAAGGCTTTAACCCTAAAGTAGAACTTAAAAACTTGTTTAAGTCCCGTGTAATTGGACGACGAAAATAGTGTGCTTTTCAATTAGGACATCAAAGTGCTTACGTGTGGAATCAACAAGGATACTCGGATCTGAATCTCTGACTACGATTACTTTGGGCCGATATAGAAAGACTTGGTATGGGAAGCAGAGAGAAATCAATATTTAGAGCGCAATATCCATTTCATGGATATGAAATAGTCACGTAATAAAATTAAATATCTGACTACGTGATTTACATCTTTGTAGAATGCCAACGGCATATTGATAGCGTGTTAAGGAGGTGAACTTGGATTTTGGAAAGTGAACCAACGTTAATATATTAGCTTTTTGCCCAAAAGCCCACTTTTTTAAGTTGAGATATTAACTGCACCTTGCCTTGAAGAATGTGAAATGTAGTTTAGCTCTACATAGTTGCAGAAAACGAAGAGCGAAACAAGAGCAAGTATTGAAACACAACATAACTCATTTACACGCCAAATGAAATGGTGCAATGTACAAGAAGGAGTCTTGGATACAGCTAGTTTTTTTATGTGAACAAGCAAACATCTCTCGGCCGTAGCCGAGAGGTATACACAGAGAAAAGAATAAACTTTCAGACCGAAGACGTAAAACGTAGTAATTCAATACCTACATAATGCATGTCTCCCACCATTTGAAGTTCACTTGCACCAAGTCCGAATCTTACAACAGCAACAAGATTGTGATGTATGGCTACTTTGCTGTTCCAGTAGTAGAAAGACGTATTTAGCTTACGGATGGTAAACATTGTTGTATTATCAATAGCCACACCATAAAATAGTTGTCCACATACATACTACAATAAGAAACTCCAAGGCGTCCATATAAATTCAACATCAACATCCACAAGATAAAATACATACTACTCAGCCTAAAACTAGGGTGTCTTGTTGAGTGAGGCGTTGTGTGGATTGAAGATGTTGCTGCACCGCATACAACTCTTTTTCAAAGTGAAAATACTCAAATGGAATGTTGTAGTTAATAGCAATTCCCAATGAGAATTGATGTGCATTAGTTTACTGCAAAGCGCAGAATGAAGGTTACGTTGTAAAAACGTTGCAGAGTTGCAACAGAAATTCCAGCGTCTTCAAAAACAGAAAAGATAATAATTAGTCTGTCTCAGTGTAAATCTAAAGATCTTACAATTACTAAAGCTCCCAGAAACTTCCAAAAACCACCACGACCTTCACGGCTATTTTATTGCTATACATACATACAATAATAATATTTGTACTTACAATTTCTTATTTGTACAGATTTCAAAGATCTTTTTTGTGTGTAGTTACCTGTGTACAAATAGTAGAGCAACGTAGTTTTTTATAATGTTATTCATCCTCTGAGTACTCCAATAGTAAAAACAACATTTAAAAATAATTTGCTACAAGACTCAGTAATATCCTATCGGTGGTGGTGTTTTTGTGAAACGAGAATTGCACTCTGAGTGAGACAAGAAATAGCTAAGAATGCATGGGGAGTGATTTCTGTGATAAGTGTATGATGCAATAAACAATAAAATCTGGATTGGTGTAAAGTATTGCGTATTGTTTAGAAACGGCATGTGTGTGCAAATTGTTAGTTGAACAAATACAGGGAGATATTACTTTTACACAATGATATTAAAGTAAAAGAGCCTCGCACATATTTATAAACCATACTAGACTATATTTGCATGTATCTCTAGATGTATGTTGTACGGACCCCTGCCATGATATGATTTGCATGAATTACATTACATAACTCAGCTGAAAAGAAACAAATAATATTCCCTAACCTGGCATGTATATCTTATTTTGTTTTGCTCCGCAGACAAAAAGCAGTCAGAGAGCTACTCAAAATGGGCAATAGAAATGATGGGACGCAAAGCAATAATCGTATTCTAACTAGGTAGGCTCGACTCCCATCCACAAAAGAACTGCGGAGTAAACCAGTTACATTAAAATAGAAACGATAAAATACATAATGTAAAATGAGCGCCAAGGATATTACTGCTACAAGCTCCGTTCCAGAAAAGTGCCCTTTGAATTGCTCATTCTTCCTAACTTTGTCTCCTCTGCCGTACATACGCAAACACAAATCCACCTTCAAAACGTCTCTTGTCTATATATACTCTCCCACTTCTACAAACTCAACTACCATACACTTACTTACTTCTGGTGTGCCTAGAGTGCCTAGGTATATGCAAAACACCCTATACACGTGCTTTCCACTTCACATGAATGAAATGAAAATGTTTTAAAATATTTATAGTCCCGTTCTTTTATTCTCTAGTTGACTCTTTCTAATATCTGCGTGTAAAACTAATGCAGGTATTAAGATGTACATACTCTCATACATAGTATGCCTAATAAAAACTTGATTAATGTCCAACCAAGAAGTATACAATGCAAAATTCTAATAATACTCCCAATGTATTACAAGTACATTGCATATGTAGCACTGATATAGCTAACGCTATTAACGCATCTATCTATATCTACGTAGTACAAGAGCTTTAATATACAAGTACTACTAATACTGAACACTGAAGGCAATGACGAAGACGAAGGTGATATGAAATAAATGAGAAGCTTAGGGTTCCGACCTCTTGAAGTAAGCCTTGTGTTAATTTAACTCTGCTCGAGTCATGTCATGTCTGCCACCCACAGAGCAACTGCCTTGTCCTCCTGTCTTGTCTTCCTATTACAAATACTCATTCTCCCTTGCGTCTTCTTTTCTGCCATTATTGGCATTCAGACAGCATATAATCTCCTAGCATGCTTCCTGACATATCCCTGGTATGTACAAGCACCTGCTAGTACAATACACCATGCTCTAGACACTATGCGAAACAAATAACACGAATATCTCGGAGAAATTAAGCAAATTAATTGAAACACTTGATATATTCCATAAAAACGATATTGTGTGGGTATTGGTAATTTAGTATTATTGGTACAACATATTACATGGTGAAAATAGAGCAGTTGTGTATAACCTTGGGCAAAAGAAAATTGGTTGCTTTGAAAAAGGATGCAAGGATATTTTACTAGAACATAATGACAATGGTTTCTTTGATAAATAACTAAGACATTCCTTTCAGTGTGTGTGGTTTGATGTGGGATAAAGGACGGAGATACCAAAGGGATTTTTGCTCTCTTTTACAAGGAATTCTGATTTGCTCTGGTAGTTGGTAGCTAGTACAAGCTATTTATTAAAAGTAAACCAGATGGATATTTGCTATTCAATTGAATTATTAGAAACGTGGAGTTTCACTTATGAAGCTAGTGCTACTCCTTGATTTCATGATAGGTTGCATTTGCATTGCAATGCATTGCCTCGTCTTGACTGCTTCTGTGTGTGTTGTTGACGTATGTTTCTTTACACGACTCTGCTACATCTATAAGAGAAGTACACATGTAAAGGAAGGTATAAAAGTGAAGGACTTGGAGAGTAAGTTGAAGTTGCTATGTGAAATCCAGCAAAAAATGTTATAATGGGGAAGAAACAAGATTTTGATTTAATGTAAACAATGCGTTCAGATGAATAGTGGGTCTTCTTGAGTTTTGAGTGTGTGAGTACAAAGTACATACGGATGGATCTACAAGAGACCTAGGTCTACGCTTAAAGAAGGAACAGACACAGACCATCATGAAAAAACGGAGGTAATTCAAGAAGTCAGGAAGGACGAGAGAGAGAGAGAGAGAGGGTTGAGTTCTACTTGGGTCTAACTTGACTTTGTATTCGTTCCCGTAAAAGGTAACTGAAAAAAGTGACCCCTGAAGAATATGTGCTTTTGCATGCGGGCAAAACATTTACTTTTCCTATATGGTGCAGCTCAAGCTTTCAACTTTCAACTGGCTCTCTCTAGAGATTCGAAAAATCCCAAAACTATTCTCTGTGCTCTTTTCTAAAGGATTTATCTTATCCTCTCTCCGTCTCTTCCTTTACAGTCCACAGTCTACACTCTCTGTACTTAGTCTTTGCTTTGAGACAGCTCTCTTAGCCACTCTCCTCCTCCCCATTCCACACAACGTTGAACACATTACACTTTACTCTCCCATCCACCTCTGCTCCTCTTCTCCACACTTTTTATTTTTCAAACAAACTTACTTTACTACAACACACATCACATCCTACATGTTACAGCTACAGCTACACTCCTCAGCCTCTCCTCACCAGTCACTTCATTCGATTATTCGACTCCAGCTCAAACTCACAACGACCAGCATTATTGTCAAATATTGAGAGTTCTAAGGCATAGCATCGTCGACAAATCCCACACAAAAATACCCAATCCTCGAGTATACAAGCACAGCACTAAGCAATGTCAGTAGTCCTAGGAGTCCTAGAGAGCGTAGCAATACGTAGACTTTCGTGGTCGTTGTATTTGTATGTATATACAGAAACAGTTTTCTTTTCCTGACTAAAACTCTCCCACTCCCACCAGGCCAAGGCATATTACACACACATACATACACATAAGGCATCCTTTCCTCACCCTCACATAATATTCCAACATTCACATTTTCGCATCCAGATCCAGATCCAAATCCAGCCAAGTCATTTCTTCGTGAGCGTAGAATATCTCTGGAACGCTCAACACTACTAAAACTTCTCTCTCTCTCAGTTCCCACAACTTGCGACATGCACACGGAGCTCTATCTATATACGAACAGAAACACAGCACCCTTTCCCTAAAAGATTTCCTTCTTCTTCACAGTATCAGATACACGCGTAAAAATCTTCACGGTCTTTTCCACTGGAAATGAAGTGAAAAAAACCTTGGTAGCAGATCTACTTACTACTTGGATCCGATGCGATGGATCCACCAACATTTTACAAAAAATGACACATTTACATGTGTACATAATGCGGATACAGATACACTGCAGATCGTCGTCCCTCATCCTCACTCTACAATCTACTAGTATTACAACAACACACTTCGCTCGTATCCCTTCACATTATTCTACACAAGCATACCTCCATACACAATTTCCACTATAATATTTCACAGTGCAGTTGTTCCAAATCAATATTATTGAAGTGTGCACAAGGCTACACTAATACTAAAACTACATACAGATATACTAATATGAATCCAACAAGACTAAATTCCCTAACAAACATCTAACTCACATTATTGCATTATTGTATGTAGGTAGCTACTACTATAAGTGTACAAGTGGAGACTTTAGCGGAGAAATGTATTTGTATGTGTTGTATATAGAGACGGGGAGAGACAGACAGAGAGAGAGAGAGAGAGGACGAATTGGCACCAAATCAGTTTGACAATAAAGTAATTACCCAGACCCGTTTGCACAGTTGCATGCTCTTGTCATTGTTCAAGACAGATGGATATCGTTGTAGTGGAGGTAGGTATTGAGGATCACAAAGCCCTTCCTTGCACTCTGTGTACACTGTGTATGTACATGTATTAGCAGCAGGTGTTATCCACAAGAAATTCTAAGAGATTAATGTTGCAATCTACAAAGCACAGATTAGATAACATATGAGATGCAA